>RJWJ010008887.1:0-51928 GCA_004363605.1 Indri indri
TTTGAGACAGAGTCTCACTCTGTTGTCCAGGCTAGAGTGCCATGGCATCAGCCTAGCTCACAGCAACCTCAAACTCCTGGGCGCAAGCGACCCTACTGCCTCAGCCTCTCGAGTAGCTGGGACTACAGGCATGCGCCACCATGCCCGGCTAATTTTTTATATATATATTTTTAGTTGTCCAGCTAATTTCTTCACATTTTTTTAGTAGAGATGGGGTCTTGCTCTTGCTCAGGCTGGTCTCGAACTCCTGAGCTCAAACGATCCGCCCACCTCAGCCTCCCAGAGTGCTAGGATTACAGGCGTGAACCACCATGCCCGGCCTACAGGTTCTTAATAAACACCAAATAAGATGATGAACTTGAAAGTATTTTAAAACCTGTAAAATGCTATACATTTCCTCTTATTTCCCTATATGTTATTTTTATCTGAGGAATTCACATAATCTGTTTTACTACTCCTCTTTCCAAACTGGACCTATTCATGTTTCATGCTAGTATGTGACAACATACTCAGTTTACTTTTTGCATTTTACTTCAAGTGAAATATGCATACAAAAGAGTACATAAAAGAATAAAAATAACACGAATACCCACCAAACAGCTTAAGAAATAGCCACACCTCTGTCAACTTTTCAGTTAGAGAACATACTCTTGTGAACTAATATTTGATCTCTTCTCTCTTCTTTTTCTAAAAAACATATCAGGCTCATATCCACAGCTGGGCCATCACTTAGAAGGTTCACCTTATCTGTCTCCTATTCAAATCCTACCTTTTCCGTGGCGTCTTTCCTAACTAGAATCATGAAATTTGAGTGCTGGCACATTTGGTGGTCAATTTATTCATGGGAAAACGAAAGCCTAGGAAGATGAAATGGCTTGCTCAAAGTCAAGCAGCGAGAGTGCAGAGCAGAAATAGGATTCTGGTTTCCTAATAATTTACGATAACATTAGCCCTCATTAACTTCTTAGAGCAGCGGTCCTCAACCTTTTTGGCACCAGGGACCCGTTTCATGGAAGACAATGTTTCCACAGGGAACAGAGGGATGGTTTTGGGATGATTCAAGAGCATTACATTTATTGTGCAGTCAAACCTCTCTGCTAATGATAATCTGTATTTGCAGCCGCTCTCCATCACTGCCTCAGCTCCATCTCAGATCATCAGGCATTAGATTCTCACAAGGAGTATGCAACCTAGATCCCTTGCATGTGCAGCTTACGGTGGGGTTCATGCTCCTATGAGAATCTAATGCCGCTGCTGATCTGACAGGAGGCGGAGCTTATGTGGTGATGCAAGTGATGGGGAGCAGCTGTAAATACAGATGAAGCTGCCCTCTGCTCACCTCCTGCTGTGTGGCTGAGGCCACAGACTGCTAGTTATAGGTCTGGTCCTTGGCCTGGGGATTGGCGACTACAGTCCTGGAGTATTCATATGATACTTACTACATGTACCAAGTAATCAGATATTTAATTACATACTATTTGGCATTGCTCACTACTGTTTCATGTATGTCAGTTTTGTTTTCTTCAACTAATCTTTAAGTTCCATTTGGGCAGGGACTACATCTCAAATATCTGTACATAGTACCTGAGTCTTAATATTTTTAGAAGACTTGTACCTACAATGTGTCAGATACTGGACCAATCACTTTACAAACTTTTTTTTCCATTTACTTTTCACAATGAAAGTGCTATTTTTCCCATTTAACTAACAGGAAACTGAGGTCCCAAGATCTTAAAGAACCTCTTGGCATCATGTAACAATCCACTCCTAAAGCCACAGTTCAAACTCTATACTGTCTAGACTTCAACCCATTCAACCAGATTGCTTCTTTGTGAAAACACCTAGAAGGTGAAAGGGCAGCTATTTGATCCCATTTTACAGATAGGGAAACAGACGTGAGAAATGGGAAGGAACTATCCCAAATTCCCATAGTTGGTAACACCAACCTAAATATTCAGATGCCAAGTCCAATGCATACCACAGGATGCTTAAATAAATATCTGACCTGTTAATTATCATATTAATAGACATCTTCTCTTATTGAATTTCTAATCACTCGTTTGTTAAATTATATAAAAATACTACCTGAGGATTTAAGTTTTAGGTTTATAGTACCAAGAGTACTTATGGGTATCCTTTAATTGCACTTATTGCTTTCAACCTATTATTTATAACTAAACTTCTTTGTGAAGTTAGTTAGAATTAGATACCATTCTGATTAATTTTTTTGATTTATTTCTGTAATCCCCACAGTGCCTAAAACAATGTCTAGCATATGCTAAGTGTTCAATACATATTTTTTGAATGACTGAATTATAACATTTGTTCTTTACATTTTGATGTTTCAAAAATTTTTTCTTGAGAGCATGTAAGTTACTAAAGGACAAGCAAATCTTTCACCAATATTTGTAGCCCAACAATGTTTATGTGATAAATGCTCAATTTTTATTGACTTGAACCGGATTGACTTGATAAATAACCCCACCATCCAAAAATGTGTTTATGTGAAACTTCACCTGAATAAAGAAATAACACAGTACATTTTAGAATACTTTTCTTGTACAGAAATGAAGGCGTTTTGGCTTCTGGTTCTCTACAGATGGATCCTTTCCTTCCTTGAAACCTGTAATACTAATTCACCAAACCACTGATTCGGCATTTAGCATGTATTATCGTGTACTATTAGTAAATTTTACATCTATATCTTTCTTCCTCAAGCATAATGTAAGCCCCAGAGTTGGGACTACAGTTATTACCTAAAGAAGCATGGTGCAGTAAAAAGAGCATGAGTTTTGGTGTTAGACAAAAGTGGGTTCAAATCCTAGTTCGGCCATTTACCAGCTATGTGACCTTAGAAAGTATTCACTTCATCTCTCTCAACCTAAGTTTCATTGTCTATAAAACAGAAAATACCTATCTTGCAGGGTTATTGTAAGGATTATAAGTAATATGTATCAACTGCTAGCACACAGTATACATTCAATAAATACATAAATAAAACCTCCATCATAAAACCTCTTTGACTCCTCAATAATTGACAATGCCCATAGATGCTAGGTACACAATAACACCTACTGCTGACAATATAACCAGACGCTTTGCATTAGGTTTGCAGGTGAAATGATAATACAAACACATACCTGTTAGATAAGAGGTAAATTGCTTTGGACCACAGCGAATAGCATAACGTGTAGTTGTTCTCACAGCTTTTGGTTCAGTCTGCAATGCGTCCCTGGGGCAAAAGAGGGTTCCATCTGATGTTTCTCCCCACCATCTCACTCGGACAAGTACACAAGTTGGAGGCTTTGCAGTCTTCCATATAACTTTATTAACAGTAAGTTTTAGAAAGCAGCGTAGCTGGCCTTCAACCAAAGGTGGCAGGCTTGTAGATGGAGATATGTCACTCAAACCTGTGGAGGAATCCAAGAACACTAAGTCAAAATTTAGACTAAGTATAGAAAACATATAATCTGCTTTTTGAATGAAAACAAACAAAACACTTTAGTCTCTAGTCCAGAAAAAAGGCTGATTCTACCTATTCTAATACATGAGAAGTAACTACCATGCCAGACCAGAGAATAACTTACTTGGTCACTTAAGCTGCCCTGATAACTAATTTATCAATTAGTTATTACCCTGATAACTAATTTATCAGGTTTCTCCTACACAGTCTAATGGTTAGGAAAAAACAACAACAATAAAAACAAAACAGTATTTAGGGTTTGATTCAGGTTATTCTAAGTAAAGAACATACCTACTAAGACATGCTAAGATAAACTTCTCTTTAATTGAGATACTGTTTGAAAAATACACATATAATGATCCAAGTAGATAGGTTTTTAAAATCTCAATAGTTGAAATTTTTCTAAGTACTGTTGTTTTGATTATTGCAGTATCCTGTTTTTAAGATATCTTTACCTCTCTTATTTTAAAACCATCAATAAACATAAAACATCAACAACTTTCAATCAACTCACAAGCAATTTAGTCTATATCACAGAACTCAGCATTTCAGTAAAGAGCATCTTAAATTATCTGTGTCTTTTCTTTCCTGCCAAGATCACACAGTCAATGAGGATAGAGATTATCACCTTCAGATTCTGCCACTATTTTTTAAGCACGGTGCTGGGTTCGTAATATTTATTGGCTTTAATATTTATTGGTTTTCAGAAAGATGATAAATAAAAATGTAAACAAGGCAATTAATCATGACTTTCTATAAAATTTTCCTTTAATGATCCTGGTTGTCTTCCATTCCCAGCACCTTTTCACCAAGACTTAGAGGAGATTGAAGAAACCATTCCTACATACACCTTTCTATTCTTCCAACTTTTCTCTTTGGGAACTCATCATGCCTCACAAGAAGAAAATATACTGGAATCTCTTAGATCAGGAACCTACACAACTAATTCTTTGGACTTCTAAGGCAAACACCCTCTCTGCTCTCTACAGTGGAGAAAAGACCTATCATAATCTTTACGGAAAGCTTCAATATAAAAATTATACAGTTGTGTACATGAGCTTTATTGCATATGCACATGGTATAGCAAGAAGGACATTCTTTTTCTACAGTATGTTATTTCTACTTTGACTTTCTTCCTATCAACCAAATATGCTTGACTGGTTTGACACCGGAAGCACCAGCACTGAACCCTTCATCATTCAGTCTCAGATCCTCCCATCATTCCTGACAGGAAAGTCACTGCCTCAAAGATGCCTTAGTGATCTTTAAACAGCTTGGATAAGATTCATTCCCAGACTGTAGCTTCAGTCCTTGACTCAATGGCCTAATATACTATACTGTTCCCAATACCTCTTTCCTCACTAAAATGCCCATAATGTGAACAGAAAAGGTCACCAATGTCCTTTTTTTCCCCCTTGAAAGCAGACTTGTAGAGATTCAATTTCCAGTTTCCTGATCTGTCCTGGGTCCCTAGGGTGACTGTTCTCACTGCAGCTAACATTCCCTACTTTTTTGCGAGCTTGTTTCTCCTTGAGCTACTACTAATCTGATGAAGTCCTCTCGCTACTACACACGCTCTCATCATCTCAGGTCCTTCAGGAGATCCTCATGCCCTACCCCCACTCCAATCCTATTACACTCTTGTCACTCTCCGCTCTTTTCCCCTCTATTCTCCACGACTATCTTTTCCAACTCCTGCTCATAGTTCTTCATGCTTGCTTCAGTCAACTATTATTTACCGAGTCTTGCTTTGTGGCAGGTAGTCCTTGGGGATTCAGTAAAGTATAAAATGTGATCCTTGCCCATTAGGATCATTGGCATAACCCCTTCTCCAACTGATGCTTCTTCCTGCTCCCCGTGGACCTCGGACCTCCAAAGCTACACATACACATTTAACGTTGTTATAAAAAACACTCCTATTATTTTTTCGTTCTTTTCCTCTATAGTTGTCCTACCCCTAACCCTCATTCCAACCCATTTATCGCCCCTCTGTGCACCCCATCCCGCTTCTATTTTCTTTCAATTCTTTGAAGGGCCAACCACCCTCCCTTTCAACCTTCTTGGTTATTTCCCTCTTCCGTCCCTTTTCTTTTCTTTTTCTTTTTTTTTTAACGGGCCGTGGGGAGAGTCTCCCTAGAATTCCTTACACCCTGCTCCCCTATTACGCCCGCCGTATTACGCTTTCCTCAACCTTTGATCAGGTTACCTCTCTTCTTGCGCCCACGGCCGCCCCCAGGGCCCTGGCCTCTTCGTTGTTTCATGACTGGCCGGAACTCTTCTTCACCAACTCGACTCCAGCCACAGCACTTAAGCCGTATCCTCCCGCCATCCCTTCCCACGACGCCTGCGTTCCCCGGCAACTGGCGCCGCTGGGCAGCCTGGGAGCCTGGGAGAAGCGGTTCTTTCTCGTAACAGTCTCAGGGAAGCAGTACGAAGGGAAGCCGCCAAGGCGCCTTCCCGCCAATAAACTACAACACCCAGGATGCTTTGCTACACTACCTCTGCGGGGTTGGCCGGAGGTACCGCCAGCTGCGCAAGCGCAAAGGGATACGCCCTTTGAGGACTCCATTGCCCAGGGTGCATTGCCTTCAGGAGCGCTCCTCTTTCCGGCGAGGGTCGTCGGGTTCTCTGGTGGGAGTCTAAAGGGTTCGCAGACTCCGTTACCCAGATTCCTTTGTGGCTGATGTGTTGCGCACTTCCGGTGGAAGCGCTGAGGCGAGGGGGTGGAGTTTACGGCGCCGGTGGGCGGTAGGCGGTGCTGCCGGTAGCTGGGCGCAGTCCAAAGGCGTTAGGGCGTCTTTAAGAGAGCGAGCCGCGACCTGTTGGGCCGTACTGAGCGTGGGAGGAAGCTTCGGCTACTGTTTGACTACGTCCGGGCTCCCCTTGATGTCGGCCCTCGAAAAGAGCATGCACCTCGGCCGCCTACCCTCTCGCCCTCCTCTGCCCGGCAGCGGGGGCAGTCAGAGTGGAGCCAAGATGCGAATGGGGTACGTGACCCGTACCCCTTCTCTCTAGAGGCCAGGCCCCGGCCATTAGAGAATGGTGTCTCTGGGCGTTTAGAGCGGCATGGGAAGGGAGGCTACGGATAGGAGAAAACGTTGACGGCGGCCTGGAGACGTTTAGATGTAGTAGAAGGCAGATTTGGGGATGGGGAGGCGCCAAGTCAATGGAAACTGGAGGACAAATAACATTGTTAAAGGGAGAAGGGAATAAGGCAAATATTGGAGAAGCTGAGAGACTAGTATAAGGAATGTGGGAGGTTTGAGGAAAGGGAGTAGAACGGTGACAAAGGTGGGGATGAAATCTGCCAGGGAGGGTTGAGGGACATGGGGAACGACTGAGAGAAAAGTTGAGGGGAATTGGAGGAACAGCTAAGGAAAGGTTTGGGAGAAATGAGAAGACTGTTAGAGCTAGATATTTTTAAAAAGTTGAGTGGGGAGTAGAGAATAGGTGAGGCAGGGTTGGTAGGAGAGAGAACAAGGGAGCAGAAGGTTCTAGAGAGTTCCCAGAGGTGAAAGACAGATTCAGGGAGTGAGGGGAGAACTGAGAAAAGCTTAGGGAGTAGGCCTAAGGAAAGGTGGGAGAACATAGGGTAACAGGAATGTGCTGAGAAGCTGGGTGGAATAAGGGAAAGAGTGATGAGGGAGAAGGGTGAGGAGTTCAGAGAGTGACCCATTGGCTCTAGAGACTGAGAAATAACTAGAATTAGGGTTTGGTGAGTAGAAGTGCTGCAGAGGTAAGGTCTGGGAAGCTTAAAAGGGAAGATTTGGTTTCTTGATTTCTCTTGGGCAAATAGGTCTGAGGGAAGCTATGTACTGATCTAAGACTAAAAATTAGTGAAGCATTGGGAGTAGCCATTTAAAATGTTTTGGGGAAAGCAATTTGCTGGGAAGAGAGGCGAGCTGTGTAGAAGAGGTAGGCTTTGGAATTTTAGGTCGTTGAATGGCCTGTGGAAATAATTTGTGTTGTGTGTCTTATTCCTTTGCAAATACTCAGTCTTTCTTTTTCCTCAGTGAGTCCTATTTTATGAAGTTTCAGTTCCACCAATTTCAAGGCCAATTTCTCTTTTTGTCACTTGCTTTTTTCTTACCTTCTTTCCTTCTTCCACTCCCTTATCTATCTCTTACTCTCAAGTTGGGACTGTTTGCTTGCCAGTCTCTTTTGGGACTTGCTCTTTCAACTATTTTTCATGATCTCTTGACTTAAGTTTCACTAAACCTTATTAAGTGTGTTTGCATATTCAGGGTGCATATTCAGAGTTTGTGATTTTTCTTGAGTTTCCATAATATGGTTTTTCAGATTGGACTTAGTAATTCTAAAGTATTGCTGGATAATGTAATAACAGCAATTACTTTTTTTTTAAAGTAAGCACTATGAGGCCAGGCACAATAGCTCACACCTGTAATCCCAGCACTTTGGGAAGCTGAGGCAGGTGGATCGCTTGAAACCAGGAGTTCAAGACCAGCCTAAGTAACATAGCAAGACCCCATCTCTTCAAAAACATAAAAAAATTAGTCAGCCTATAGTCCTGCTACTCGGGATGCTGAGGCTGGAGGATTGCTTGAGCCCAGGAGTTTGAGGCTGCAGTGAGCAATGATCATAAGTTTTCTTCTGGGCACAGCATAGATAAAATAAAATAAAATAAAAGTACTATGTGCCAGGCAGTGTAGTAGTAAGTGTACATACGTTATTTTACTTAATGTGCCCACAAACCTGCAAGGTAGATATTTCCTTGCATATATAGGTAAAGAAATTCATACTCAGAGATTAAAGGGCACCCAACTAGTATGTGACAGAACAAGGATTCAATCTAGGTTTAGTCTCTAGAATCCATTCCCTTTTCCGTAGACCAATACTTTCTTTTGGGTAAGGCCTGAAATCTGATGTCTTTGTTCCTTTTAATATATTGCCAGTGGATGATGCCAAAAACATAGTGGTTTTGAACTTTTTTATTAAAGCTTTTGGAGGTATTCTTATTAAAGTAGATTTGGGATCCCTACTTGCTTTGCATCCCTGGTGTGCTTGACAGAAGCATCATTTGAAAATCACTGCTTTAGTACATACCATTACCATTAGAGAGTCTGAAAATGTTTTTGGTTTATTAATCGTACTGTTTTTATTTTTAAGAGACAGAGTCTTGCTATCTTGCCCAGGCTGGAGTACAGTGGCTATTCACAGGTGCGATCATCACGTACTACTGTCTGGAAATCCTGGGCTCAAGTGATCCTTCTGCTTTAGCCTCCCGAGTACCTCAGACTAAAGGTGCATGCCGCCGTGCCCTGCACTACAGTGCTTTAACTGACGTGTATGTGTTAGTGCCTTTTTGTATTCCATGAGGTAAACTAGGGCCAAAACTAGTTTTCTTTTAATAACTGAGAAAACTCAAATGTTCATTGACTTGCCTGAGATCACAGAATGATTAAGTGACAAAAACATCATTCAGACCCAGAAATTTATATTTTTAGTTCGTTCTCATTCTTATTATACTTTGGATCAAAGAGTTTGTTGCTTGATGTGACATAGATAGGAGTTTGAGGCCTAGCTTGAGTATTTACATTGGTTAGGTCATTTAACCTCTCATAGTCCATTTTCTTATCTCTAAAATGAGGATACCTCTGCTTACCTTAGAGTGCTGTGAGAATAAGATAATACATGAAAAGCATTTACGGTTCCTGACACATAAGCTTTTAAGGTATGATAGCTAGTAGATTATTGTATATTGAGAACTGTGAGAATGGTTCATACTTTATAAAGTAGAAGCTCTTCTTTCAATTTCTTATAATGTCAGCTTTTTTTCCTCTCAAGCTGTATGTTTATTCATATCTGATTGGATAGTCTTTCATCCGTCTTAAATTTATTATGGATATCTTGCCTCTTAGGAAGGCTTTAATGAGCTATTCACACAGATGGAGAAATAAAGGGCGAAGTGAAGTGATTTGCTCAAGGTCACACATTGAGTTGCTAAAAGAATCAAATCCCAGTATTTCAGTATCTGGGGTTTTTTTAAAATTAATTTTTTAAATATTAAGTTATAATTTGTATACCATAGAAATCATCCTTTTAAAATGTACAAGTCAGTGGTGTTTAGTATATTCACCAGGTTGTACAGTTATCACCAGTAATTCCAGAAGATTTTTTATCATGCCGTAAAGAAATTCCTTACCCATTAGCAATCAATATCCCTTATACCTAGCATATATTACTTCTTGGTTTTGAGACACTGACCTTTTTTGAGGTTATAAAGGAATTCATGTTTGTTTTTCCAGTACCTATATTTTTGGGTTTTTTTTTTTTCATCTGTTTAAAGTTTATCTTGATATGCAAAGTGAGGAACACATCAAATTTTATCTTTATCCATAGGTCATTTACTGAAAGTCCTTTTCCCATTATGTGAATTTCACTTCAATAAAATAATAGTCCTTTTCCTCACTGACTAAAATGACATCTTTGTCATATACTGAATTTCCAAATAGATTTTGGCCTATTTATGGAATTTCTTTTTCCATTGGCCTTTTTATTCATGTGCTACTACTACACTTTTAATTAGAGAGGCTTTATTAATATGTTTTAATAGATGATAAAGGTAGCTTCTCCATCATTCTTTTTTAGGATTTCCCTGGCTCCTCTTATTTGTTTATTCTCACAAATAAACTTTCTAATCGACTAGTATTGTGAAAAAACCCCAATAGTATTTTTGAGATTACATTAAATATATAAATTAGTTTAGAAATAAATTTGTTTTATGATGTTGAGTGTTCCTTGAAGAAATGTGGTACCTTTTAGTTTGTATGAATACCTTTTAAAGGAAAAATATTTCAGACCACCAGTATTGACGTAAATCATATTTTCTAAGCACCTGTAATCTTTTTGTCATTTCCACTCACTTATCAGTTTTTGTGCATGACTACTTGGCATTGCATTTTTTCATAGTTATGTCAAAATTATCTTTGGTAATTTTATGAAAATGTATTGTGTTTCCCCAATAAAATATTACAGCTCCTGGAGTGCAATGGCCTTCGTTTATATATCTTTGTGCCTTCTATAGTAGCACAGTTAAATAAATGTTTTTGTAAAATTTAATTTAATGGACACGTGGCATACAACATTCATTTAAAATGAGATCTTGAAGTTTTTCCAGTAAGTCCAGCCTGCACTGATCTTCTATTTCTGTCCTTTGTGGCACCCATCATTTATACCAGGGATCAGCAGACTTTTTCTGTAAAGGACCAGATAGTATTTTAGGCTTTGTGGTCCATGTAGTCTCTGTTGCAGCTACTTAACTTTGCTGTTGTAGGGTGAAAGCAGCCACAGACAATATGTAAATGAATGTGACTGCATTCCAACAACACTTTATTTGTAGACACTGAAATTTGAATTTCATGTAATTTTCATGTCATTAAATAGTCTCCCCCTTCCCTTTAAAAAATGTAAAAATCATTATCAGCTCATGGGCCATAAAAAAAATAGATGATGGGCTGGATTTGCCCATAGGCCATAGTTTGCCAACTCAGTATCAGTACGATTAGTTCTATACTTCTATGGTCTTACAGAAGAATGAAGATAGATTTGAAAATCAGCAAACTAGGATTCTCTTCCTGGCTTCACTACTTACCACTTAACTGGTATGAGCTCGACTTTATTCTCTTAAAATGTGGGTAATCGTAGCTTCACAGAGTTTTTGTGAAAATGAGATGGTATATGTGTGGAATTATTTAAATTGTTAATGGGAACTTATTTACTGTATTTCATTAATTCTAAGATACTTTTTCATTTTTAAAATGATAGTGTCTTGATGCTGTTACCCGGTCAGGTAACAGTCCTAATTTGGTGCTCATTGCCTGTACATGAGTAAACACCAAAACCAGGATCAAAATTTGGAAAATATGTAGGTGTCGATAACTTGGAAGAAAATCTTGGCGACAGAAGTGGAGCACTCTTGTAACTGCTAAGAACTGAATGGTCGTGAGGAGGCGTGGGTGTTCAATCAGATGAGTTAAGCAATATTCTTAAAGTGAGAGTCAAAAGTAAGATATAGCTTTACATAATTGCAAAGCCAGCATATGAGCTGATGTTTAGTTTTAAGAAATGCTCTATCACCAGTGTTCTTGTGAGGCACAGAGAACTATATTGGTCAGAATGATTCAGAAAAGAGTGGGCCTCTAAATATGAAGAAATTGGTTAGGAATTCCGTAAGTATTTTATTCTGCTTTCATTTTCCTTTTTATATATACCCATAAGTGATATATAACGAACATATGGAAGTATAAAAGAGCTCTTTTATATAAAAATTAAATGAATTCATTTTTATGTAAAAATGTGTCATAAATTCTAAGTGGTAAAGTATTATGCTTTTAATTGGTAGTTCTTAGCGGTTCATCTTACAATTGATTTTCCTTTGTATGTGTGGTATTGCATCTATTCTAGGAACAAGATTGTGATTTACTTTTTAGTCTTCCCTAATTTAATTGTAAACTCCTTTTGTATGTTATTTACTTGTCCCAAAGCAGTTAGCACATAGGAGCTCAGTAAACATTTGTTGAGTGACCGATTGACACTCAGATATAATGGAAACTTGACATTTTCCCAAAAGTTTAGAATTGTCAACCCTGAATTTGGTAGGGAAGTAAATGGCAGGGAGGAGCCATAGTGAGATTTTAAAATTGTGATTATTGACAGTATGCAAACATGAATTTGTGCCCTGTTTATATTCCACTATGAATCCATATTTATATAGATTATTATTGGGAAAATTGTACTCTTTTATTGGAAATTTAATAGAGAGGTTTTACTTTTCCCTCTGTTTCTTTATTCTGTTAAGAAAATATAGTTTAGGCAGGGTGCGGTGGCTCACACCTGTAATCCTAGCACTTTGGGAGGCCAAAGTGGGAGGATAACTTGAGGCCAGGAGTTTGAGACCAGCCTGAGCAACAGCAAGACCCCATCTCTACAAAAAATTTTAAAAAATTAGCTGGGTGTTGGTAGTACACATCTGTAGTCCCAGCTACTTGGGAGGATTGCTTGAGCCCAGGAGTTTGAGGTTGCAGTGAGCTATGGTGACGCCACTGCACTCTAGCCAAGGCAACAGAGTGAGACCCTGTCTCAAACGAACAAAAAAATATATGTATGTGTGGCTTAGATTGCTGTAAGGATTAAATATAGGTAATGCTTATAAAGTACCTAGTACATATACATGCCTGGCTTGTTTCATTTAATCTTTCTCATCTCTTTAATTAAACAGCTTTTTCTTAAGCATAAAAACCATGGTTTATTTTATATATATATATAAATTACCTTTAATTCAGATTTTTGTATTAATCATCTGAACTAAGCGTTATTATTAGCTAGATTTCATCAAATGGCATTTTAGCATATGGATAAGTAGGCTTGGGAGTGGAACTGCCCAGAGAAGCAATCAATATTTTGTTGAAAGCTTCATGGTTTATTTCTGTTATCTGTTGATCAGGGGAAATGTGCTTCAGTAGTCCCAGCAGCCTACTTGACAAACCTTTGGAATATCAACCCATTTTTGAGTTGGAGAATCTCTATATTAACATTTTTTCACTGATTATTGGGAAATTGTACTCTTTTATTGGAAATTTAATAGAGAGTTTATACTTTTGCCTATTCCCTAACCTGATCAATATTTAATAAGGATAGTACTTTGATTTTTTGTTGTTTGTTTCTGTTTCTTTTTTTAGTCTTGCTGAATTAAGCAGAAAATATTTTGAATTTTTATAGCATTTAACAACATCTTCATGCCATATATCATCTTTGTGAATCCTTCCCTGAACTGATTCCACCCCTGTATGTGCCCCTAGCAAGACCGTATGTCCCATCTATGAACTCTAATGGTTTATTTCTGTTAGAACTGTAGTGTACAGTGACTCTAAGAGCTCAAGGACCAAGTTTTAGTCAATGGGAACTTCTGGCCTGTTTATTTCTCTAGGGCCTAGGAAGTATATCAGAGTTTGCTATGCAGGGCATACTCAAATGTCTCTTTAATTTAATTGGAATTAAATTAGCTGCTTATATAAGCAGATTGTGACTGGAAAGAAGCTCTAAAATAATTGCCCTAAAGATATTTCCTGTTTGCCTATGAGATGTGTCTTTTATTCTAGATCATCATGGTACGCAGGTGAGTCTGAGGAAGAGGGGTTGTATGGCTGTTGGCTCTGAAATGTACTTCATTAGAGGCTCTATATGGACTTCATTGGTTGTTAAACTGTGACCTCAAACCTGCTTGCTTTCTTCCTGTTGTTGGCTGAATAGTAGCTTACATAAATTCTGATTACTGGGTAATGCCACACACATTGATTATAAGGGTGAGCAGCTACATTACATTAGTCCTTGTAAAACATCAAAAAGCCTATATCCTGTCTAGTTTCTTGCTTTCATTAAGGGTGTTTCAGTGGCTTTGTTTTTGTTTGAGCCCAGATTATTATAGAAAAGTTGTCATTATATCCTTTTTTCTTTTTACTTTTAGCGTTTGGAAAAAGAAGTTAATACTTGTTCTCATGTTGGGTGAAAGGCAGAAATAAAATTTAGAATTTTTTTCTTCTAATTTAGGCAAAGTAGAATTCTTTATTAGCAAAGGTATAAGATGATAGTTCTTCTTCCTGTGCTGCAGTAGTCTGTCTGTATCTATGCACTTTCAGCAAAGTATATTTTTGTGTAGTCTGACTCAGCAGGTTGAAAGTTCCCATGGATTAAGTATCTTATCTGAAAATGGTTTTAGGTGAGGTAAGATTTCATTTATTTGCTTGAAACCACATCATATATTGGGCTGTAAGTATCCTGTCCTGTCTAGTGCAGGATATTCTGTGAAATGCTACTGCTATTTCCATTTTGGGATTCCGTGATGCCCGATTTAACATTCTCAACGGTCAACACAGCAAAGTGATAGGAATAGGATCTAGGATTTTAAAGCACAATAGCAAATCAGTATTTGATAAGTTCGAACTCTTTAAAATGACTTTCTGTGTTCTCTCTCTCTAAATGGCATAAGGAACTCTTGAGAGTTGTCTTTGATTCTTCCTTCTCACTTTACCTTCCTTCTCTCTTCCATCATTATCATTACAGTTGGAAACTTTGACTTTCTTCTTAGTTTGCATGGTGCTCAAGCTTGCTCAAGGGTCCTCTGCCAATCATTACTATCCCCACAGCAGGAACCAGTCCCCTTCCACGTCTTCCTAGGATTTTCAGGGTGTTCATTGCCAGCTTTGATGATTTCAAGAATGGAGAACCTAATATTATTTTGAGAATAGGCTGGGCATGGTGGCTCGTGCCTGTAATCCTAGCACTCTGGGAGGCTGAGGTGGGAGAATCGCTTGAGGCCAGGAGTTTGAGACCATCCTGAGCAAGAGCGAGACCCCGTCTCTACAAAAATTAGAAAAACTTAGCTGGGCGTAGTGGTGCTCACCTGTAGTCCCAGATACTTAGGAAGCTGAGGCAGGAGAATTGCTTGAGCCCAGAAGTTTTGAGGTTGCAGTGGGCTACCCAGGGTAACAGAGCAAGGCTCTGTCTCCTACCCAGGGTGGCAGAGCAAGGCTCTGTCTCAAAAAAAAAAAAAAAAAAATGATGATGATGCCAAACAACCACAGGTTGTCCACATGTGTGGCTAAGATAGTGACACTTTTGCTTCCTGATGATTCAGTGTACACAAACTTTGTTTCATGTACAAAATTATTAAAAATGTATAAAATTATATTCAGGCTATGCATACAAGGTATATATGAAATAAATGAATATCATTTAGACTTGGGTCCCATCCTCAGTGTGTCTCATATATGTTTGAATATTCTGAAATCTGAAAAAAATCTGAAATTCAGAACATTTCTGGTCTCAAGAATTTCAGATAAGGGATACTCAATCTGTATTACCTCTTCAAATACTACCTTTGCTCCATTCTATTATTTCTTTTTGGAACTCCAACTTAATATATGTAAGATTTGTTTACTCTACCCTCCATATTTCTTCTCTCTTCTCTTCTCTTCCTTTTTTTTTTTTTTTTTGAGACAGTCTTGCTCTGTCACCCGGGCTTGAATGCATTGGTGTCATCATAGCTCACTGCAACCTCAAACCCCTAGCTTCAAGCTACCCTCCAGCCTCAGCCTCCCAAGTAGCTGGGACTACAGATGTGTGGCACCACGCCTGGCTAATTTTTCTATTTTTAGTAGAGACAGGGTCTCACTCTTGCTCTGGCTGGTCTCAAACTCCTGGCCTCAAGCAATGCCCCCACCTCAGCCTCCCACAGCACTAGGATTACAGGTGTGAGCTACTGTGCCTAGTCATATTTCTTAACTTCTTTCATATTTTCCATTTTTTGTTTCTATGCTGTATTCCAGATGTGTCTAGATATATCTCAGCAAATTCCCAAGTAGTGTACCATACTCCTTAGCTGTTTCTAATCTGTTAAACTTGACTATTTGTTTAATTTTTAATTCTTTTCATTCTAGAAGTTGTATTTGTTCAAAGTTTCTATTATTTAAATATATTAAGCAGTTACTTTATATTATATGTGATAATTTCAATATGTGAAATCTTTGTAGGTCTCTTCCCTCCTATGTTTTATGCTTTTTGACCATGAGTTAGTCATTTGCCTTAGAACTTTATCTGTGGGAGTTCTCAGTCCTAGAATGAAGGTTGATTCTTCAAAGAAGATTTGCCTTTGTTTCTGTTGGGGTCCCAAGGGCACTGATAGTCTGGGTCCACTTTAAATTCTCATCTTGAAACTTCTTGGGGTACATAAATGGTGTGTATTTAGTTACAAATCAGTTTGGGAGCTGTCTTGTATCATACTTACAGGTTCATTGGAGGAGGTGTTTTGTTTGTTTTTTGCTTCTCCTGTCTACTCAATGCTAAGTTCCAAGACAGGCATTTTTTTCTTTAGTCCTGGGGTTGGGAGGGGAGCAGAAAGTTAATTCTACTTCACCCTTTCACTGAGGGTATAATCCTTTGGGATCCCAGCTCGATGGGAGGAAGGTTTCCTACTGGGTTCCCCAGCAAGGCTCCCAACCTTGGGCTTTGTGTCCTCTTCTGTTTGCTCCAGGAAACCCCGAAAACTTCAAGTTCAAACAGTTGGCAAATTCCATCAAGATAAAAACCCAATTTGATGGTCTAAGTGCCTCTTTGGGTTCCCACCTTTACTCTTGGCCCGAGTATTCCATGTTCCTTTTTGCCAGCTCATCTATGCGTTTAAGAAAAATGAATGAATATATAATTATAATATATGATTGTTATATGTAATTATATTATTATTTAAATAATAATTATGTTATATAAATATAATCACATATTTGTTTTAATATATTTAATACTTTTTACACACACACACACACACACACACACACAATTTTAGCCAATATTTCCAAAGTTGGATCTATCAAAGTACCTACTACTATAGATGAAAACAGTCCCCAATATAAGATTTCTATACCCAGGCAAGCTGTCAGTCATTGTGCAAAAGTGGGGAACCGCATTTTCTGACATGCAGAGTTTCAAAACTAATTTCCCTTCCCCAGGATGCTAATGGAGGATGTGTTCCATCAAAATAAGAGAATGCACCAAGAAAAATATGGGATATGGGAATCAGGGATTCAGCACAGGTGAAAGACAAGAGGAATTTCCAGGATGATGGTGAAATGGCTGCAGTTCATCATGTCCAGACAGGTAGCCGGCGGTCACAATTGGAGCAGATGAATGGAGGGTGCCAGGAATGGAAATTTCCAAGTGAAAAATAGACCTGATAGATTATTTAATGTGAATTGCCATATTAAGAGAAGTTTTACAGAATTTAAAGGCTTTTTTATTTAAAATTTTTAAATTATGAAATATACACACAGAAAAGTGTTTAAAAATATATATATATGAATAGTTCAAAGAAGAACAGTAAGATTAATTCCTATGTATCCATCACCTAGCTTATGAAATAAAACACTATCAGCACCTTATTTGCCTCTCCCCATAGAGAACCTCCACTTCCCACACTGTCTTGAGTTAAATGATAGTCAGTCCCTCGCTTTTCTTTATAGTTTTACCACCTATGCATGTATCCATGAAAAATATATTGTTTAGCTTTGCCTATTTTTGAACTTTATTATTAGTGGAATCATACTGCTTTTGTTCTGTGCTTATTTCTTTATTATATTTTTCAGATTCATGTAACTCTTTTACATTCATTTTCACTGCTGTGCCATTTCTCTTGTCTAAATACATCACAACTTGTATATTCTACTGGTATGCATGTTTAGCTTGCTTGTTATTCTTTGCTTTTACCAACGTGTCTACGAACATTCTTGTTTGTGTGTCTTGATGCCTGTACACAGGACTTCTCTGTAAAGTAAAACTACCAGGTTAAAGGGCACCGGTGTATTTTATTAGGCAATGCCTTGCTGTTTTCCAATTTTCCCCATTTCCTCGTTAATACCTGATACTGTCTGGCTTCTTATATTTTGTCAGTATGATACATGTGAAATTATACTATGATTTTAAATTTTATGTCTCTGATTATTAATGAAATTGAGAACCTTTTCATGATTTTGAGCTATTTGTGTTTCCTCTTTTGTGAAATGCCTGTTAATGTCTTTTGCCTGTCAAAGGGTTTTGGGAAGCAATTAGTGACAGTTTAATCGGAAACTAAGCAAACAAAATTAGAGACAATTATTAAGTCTGGAAAAAAGCAAAATGTTGTAGAAGAAAGAAAATGTAATTGATATGTCATGTGGCTCAACTATAAACAATATTTCTGTAATAACTGACACTTATGAAGTACTATGTGCTTATAATCACTTTCAAAAGCTTACGGTTGAGGAAATTGAGGCAGATTAATTTGTCAGGGGTCACAAAACTTGTAATTATTGGAAATGAAATTTAAACTAAGATAATCTGACTTCGGAGCCCGTGCTGTTATCTATGAAACGATACTGTCTTCCTGTTTGTAGCCATAGTGTAAAAACTGCATATGTTTTTAACAAAAAATTTTTAATTTTGATGACGTTCAAACCCTGTATCTTGTATCACTTCTGCTTTTGGTGTTGCGTCTAAGAAATTGTTGCCTAACCCTAAATCAAAGTTTTACTCCTGTGTTTTCTTCTCATAGTTTTTTGGTTTTAGCTCTTACATTTAGGCTTATGATCTGCTTTGAGTTAATTATGTGTGTGTTGTGAGAAAGGGATCCAGATTCATACTTTTGCACGTACATATCCAGTTGTCCTGAAATCATTTCCCCCATTGAATTATCTTGGCCCCTTTGTTGAAAAGTCAAATGACTGTAAATGTTAGAGTTTATTTCTGGACACTCTTTTTTTTTTTTCTAACTATTTGATTTGCATAAAATGTACTCTTGATTCTGTTTGATCTATATGTCTATCCTTATATCTGTACCACAGCCTTAATTACTATAGTTTTATAGTATCCCATTTCTTTTTACTGGATAGTTTATCAGATTAAGTAAAGGACACTATGTTTATTAGCCTCAAAGTTGCTTAATAATAGTAATAAAAAATATTTCTTGAGACAGAAAGCTAAGCGCTTTATGCACATTAGCTCATTTCATACTATCAACAGATACTAATTATTGATGTGTCAGGCTCTGGAAATATATTGGTGAACAAATGGAGAACATTCTTGCTTTAATGGATCTCACATTAGTGGTGAATTTAGGTGGGGTGACTCAAGTATAATAAATATAGGAATAAAATAATTTTAGAAAATTAATAGTTATGTGATAAAAATAGAACAGACTAATTTGAGAGTAACCAAGGGATGAGAGGACTACTTTGATCCTCATAATAACCTTTATAAAACTGGATCTGACATGAAGAAACTTAGGCTTACAGAAGTTAAGTGATTTGCCTAAGGTCACACAGTTAATACAGGCAGAACTGGGTTATGAAAATAACCTTTAGTCGGTAGCAAATGGAAAATGAATTTAGGTTTAGGAACTACTAAGAGGGCAGTGTCTCTTCATTCTAATTTTCCTTTTGTTATTTTTTCTTTCCACTGGAAATAGGTTGTTAAGGACAAATCATAGGCCAAGGGTTCTTAATTTGGCATTCTTAGATAGGTCTCTTGAAGCCAGTGGAATTGTATGCAAAATATATGTGCATGCATTTTTTTCTGGATATAGGGTTCATAGCTTTCATCAAATTCTGAACATGGCCTGTGATAATAGCAAAGGACCCATAAACACATTTGATTCATGCAAATTTGGCAGAAGCCCTATTTCCTTTGTGTCTTACAGCACCACTTTGTTCCTTCTCTGCCAAACTCCTTCCTCTGGTGGCAGGAGGTGGGAGGACATTGTACATTTATTTTGTTAGGTTTGAAATAAATTTTATTCTGACTTAAAAATTTGTATACAGTTAACCTACCAAGGTAGATTTTTATTTATAAATCATAGGACTTAATAATTCATCTCTCTGACAGTTCAGAACTTTAGAATTGACTTTGATTCCACTATCAGTCATCCATGTCCTATGAATATTCCTGAGATTTGTTGATTTTCTTTTGAAAGGTCTTTTTGTGTTTTCCTATGTTTTAATTCCATTGCCAGTCAAGACTTCCATCCTTTCCTAGCCAGGTTATTGCAACATATTTTTTTCCATATTTTTTTCAAGCCCATCTTGTACCTTTTACCAGACTGATCTCTCTAAAATACTTTCATCTATACATTTTATTGACTCCTCACTTTTTATAATACTATTTAGGTCCTATCTGACTTTTGGGCCTTTCCAATAAAATCACACACAGATCACACAAAAAGAACATATATTCCCCTTTTTATTAAATGTAACATCATTCTTTCTCCGCTCTCTCCTTTTAGATGTGTCAGCTTCTTTTAGCTTTTCAAAACTGCTATACTTATATCCACCTCATTCCAGTTAGGTATTTTTGTTTATTTTCAGTGTCTCCTATAACAGGCACTGGACTGGGTCCTTATTCATGGTCTTCTCTGCCTGAAATGTCTTCCTTATCCTCCCTATTTCCATCAGTACAAATTCTGTCTGTCCTTCAATGCCTAACTTAAGCGTTATTTTTTCTTTGAAGCCTCTATTTATTCCCCAAGTTGAAAGTAATCTTTCTTTCCTCTTTTGAACATTGACCACACTTTAGTTGAACCTCTTAGGGTATTTAACTCTTAGTACATTATGTTATTTTTGTACTTGATACTATCTTCTTGAGGGTAGAGACATTGTCTCTCTAGTTTTATAATTATACTAACATCTCCCACCACCCCACCTCAGTTCCAGCCTTATGCATATAATATAATATAATACATTCTTGGTAAATGTTCATTGAATGAATAAATCCTTTTTTTTTTTCATGTTACCCAGGCTGGAGTGCAGTGGCTATTCACAGTTACAATCCTAGCACACTACAGCCTCGAATTCCTGGGCCCAAGCCATCGTCCTGCAGTAGCTGGGACTGTAGGGGCATGCTGCAGCACCTGGCAATAAATCCTTATTTATTTATTTATTTTTATTTCAGCATATTATGGGGGTTTAGATGTTTAGGTTACGTATGTTGCCCTTGCCCCCCCCCCCAACAAATCCTTATTTTTAAAGTGTAACTTAACTTTGCTATGCTTTTGAAAATTCTTTCATTACTTTAAAATTCTTTCATTATGACATCGTACAGGAAAAAAGTCAGTAATTAATTTTAGAAATTATAACTAAAAACAACCTACCCAGGCTGTAATGACCATAACATAGCTAGATATAAAATAATGAGGATCTAAAGCTATGTGTAAAAATAATGAAAACTACATTCCTAAATTAGAGTATTCTATTGTGACTAGAATACAAAGATAATGTAAGGTTTTTGCTGCCTATTTAATGTCTAACATTGGTTGCAAAATTAACTATAGTCTTGGAGTGTATAAACAAGTATGTGTTCTAAAGAAGGTATTAGGAGTATGCTCGAAAATTTCTGGGAGTAGGAGCAACATTTGGAAATGTAGAATTATTGACTCCTTAACCAAATGGGAATTACTCATTTGGTTGGTATAAGTTGGGTAGTCCCTGGAATCTTTTTTTTCTTTCTTTCTTTTTTTTTTTTTATTTAAATGAAGGAAATTAGAAGTAGAGAGTATTTTCCTAGGAATAATTTCTGTTTATAGGAAATAATTTTTCTTTAATTGGTACCTGGCCAACTTGGAAAGTTTCTATGACATTGGCAAAGTTAGACATATTTGGACTCTGAAAAGGAAACCTCTGATAATGTGCGCTAAAGCCATATTACTGTTCAGAAGCATAAATGAGAGAGTGTAACAGTAAAAAAGAATCTAAGAAGTAGTATAGCATTGGGGTAGAGGCTTTGGAGAATGATAGGACTAGATTTGAGTTCTGTCACTTCCATTTAGTAGTTGTGTGACCTTGGGCAAATTACTTTATGTCTCTAAATCTGTTTTTTCATCTGTTAAATGGGGATAAAAATAACTCAAAGTTTTGTGAGGATTAAATGGAATCATGTCTGTAAAATATTTGGCACAGTGTGACTCACTGTTGTACACAGTCAATATTAGATACTATGATGATGATATCCTAGGTCCAGATATAAAAAAATTTATCCATGGATCTTTAGGATCTATTATAACATGTTTGACATGCCATGTTGTGGTTGTTAGACTCAAATTAGTATATGCATAGGTAGATTTATGAGCGACTGATGAGTGAGTAGAATTAGAAGTTCTGTTTTTAGTTTTCCCATAGGATTTCAAGTGCAACCAGAAAACCAAAAAAAATGGGTCCAGGCTGAAGTTGGAATTTATTTCCACAGAGACACTTTTTCTGTCAGAAAATAGGATTATCCATTTACTGAACAATTACCAAAAACCAGATGTATTAAATTATTTAAAAGACATGTTATTTTATTCAGTCACTACAATCCAAGGCAGAAAGAGTTTGAATAATTTGGCCAAGCACATACTGTAAGTGTTAGGAACTCATAGAGAATTATAGGGAAATGGTAGGAACTATTAGGAATTTGAATTCCCCTCTCCTTTCAAATCATGTACTGTACATTTGTATTCCTAGTACCTTTCTCAACTTGAGGAACTTGGAAAATTCTCAGTGCCCAGGCCATACCCCAGACCACTTAAATCTTTTTCTAGGGGTGAGTCCTAAGCATCAGTATTTTTTAAAGTTTCTTAGGTCTGCGGTCCCCATCCCCAGGCCACAGAACGTACAAGTCAGTCAGTGGTCTGTTGAGAACCAGACCCAGCTGCACAGCAGGAGGTGAGCGGCAGCAAACAAGGGAAGATTCATCTGTATTTACATCTGTTCCCTGTAGCTGGCTTCACCCCATAAACTCTGCCTCCAGTCAGATCAGCAGCAGCATTAGATTCTCACAGGAGTGCGAACCCTGCTGTAAACTGTGCATGCATGGGATCTAGGTTGCATGCTCCTTATGAGAATCTAATGCCTGATGATCTGAGGTGGAGCCGAGGCAGTGATGCTAGTGCTGGGGAGCGGCTACACAATAAATGTAAAGGGCTTGATCATCCTGAAACCGTCCCCCTCACTGCCTCATCTTCCCACTCCCCACACCCTCTCCATCCCCGCCTCCATCTGTGGAAAAATTGTTTTCCATGAAACCAGTTCCTGGTGCCAAAAAGGTTGGGGACCACTGCCCTAGGTGATTTCATTGTTACAGAGATTGAGAACTACTGACCTGGCTTAATACCTAGAACAGAGTGGACATTCAATAAATGCTTCACTGTTGAAAGACTACACCTCTGATTACCCAGTTGGTTCCATTGTAATTCTTCCCAGTATTCAAGTAGTCAACCAAGAGTGCTTTTTTATCAACTTAAGTTTTTAAGAAGGGCTTTGTATTATACTTTGTAGGTATTCTCCACTCAGCCCCATGACATATATGGGAAGATACCTTGTAGGAGGTAATGTTTTGCTGCTGACAGAATTCTGAATTTCCTTCATTACTGGGAAGAAAAATAGGTTGTAAATAGGGGAAGGCTCAGGGGTTTTTTTCCTGTGCTCCATCCAAGATTGAAGACATAGGCTGTAAATAGACATTGGTTATTTTTGTTTTGTTTTAAAATAAATTCATATTTTTAAATACTGTATGGTCAAAAATCAAAAGATAGAAAGGGATATACACCGAAAATTTTTCCTCTTATTTCCCAATCATACGTCCCCTCCCAGGATACTATCAGTGTTATGTCAGTGTCCTCCGAGAGATACTATAAACATATATAAATAATCAAATATAAATATAAATAATTGTATATATTGCCCAGTTTTATCCAAGTCATAGAATGTACATCATGTTTGTCTTTTTTTTTTAACAGTGTGTCTTGGAGTTATTATATATCCATATACAAACCAAAGAATTTTATCAATGCATTTCTTCATTTTTACAACTACTGTGTACCACTATTTATTTTAATCAGTCCCCTGTTGATGGATGTTTAGGTTGTTTTCAACTTTTCTCTATTACAAACAATGCTATGTTGAATAGATAAGTCATTTCACTTCTGTGTGAGCA
Organism: Indri indri; assembly: GCA_004363605.1. Lineage (NCBI taxonomy): Eukaryota > Metazoa > Chordata > Mammalia > Primates > Indriidae > Indri > Indri indri. Next base: position 23,969 of record RJWJ010008887.1, read on the forward strand.
GTTCTTCTGATAAATTCCTAGGAGTTTATGATATTACTATTGCCAATTTGTCTTCCATGAAGGTTTCCTAATGTTGATTGGTTGGGAATGACAAAGAAGCATGAAAGAGTGTGAGAGATTAAAGTGTGAAGAAAGAATAGTGACCAAAAATGATTGTATTAATAGTAGGAATGGTTTTTGTTTTTTGTTTTTTTGGAGATGGGAGTCTTATTGTGTTGCCCAGTCTGGTCTTGAACTCCTGGGCTCAAGCAATCCTCCTGCCTCAGCTTCCTGAGTAGCTGGGACTACAGGTGCATGCCACCACACCTGGCTAATTTATTTTTATTTTTATTTTTTTAGAGATGGAGTCTTGCTCTGTTGCTCAGACTGGTCTCAAACTCCTGGCCTCAAGCAATGCTCCCGCCTCAGCTTCCTGAGTAGCTGGGATTACAGGTGCAAGCTGCCGCACCTGGCAGGAATGGTATTAAAGTGGGTTGGGAGGAAAGGAATGAGCTTACAGCCAAGAACAACTAGCAGGTTTTGTGGTGTATATATACGTGGAATTTGTGATTAAAATATATTAACGAATTTTCTAGAATCCTAAACTTTTTACTCTTAAATCTATATTTGAACTTACTTAAATACATTTTTAATGTGGTGCTTTGTGATGAGCTCTTTATATCTTTAAGAGAAAATACCTTTGCTATTTTCATTTCAGATTTACATTTAGCATTTGTTGACCAAGATTTTATCTTTTCATACATAACTATTTTTTACTTGAAATGTCTCTCTCTTTCTTTTTTTTCTCCCTAGCCCTGGAAGAAAGCGGGACTTTTCCCCTGTTCCTTGGAGTCAGTACTTTGAGTCCATGGAAGATGTAGAAGTAGAGAATGAAACTGGCAAGGATATATCCTTTGCAATGGCTTATTCTTTAGTGAGTTTATGATGTTGTCTGAGTTAGAAGACTTGCATAGTTTCTAAAATGTTCTTTATTCTCCCCTTGTTCTTTATGGAATATTACCTGTAAGTCCATGCCAATATCTTTCTTGGCTGTAATTATCCAGTGCACAGAGAAGGGATTAAGAATTAAATTCATGAAACTGATACACTATATCTCTTAAGGGCCCTGGGGAAGGTTTCATAAATCAGGTGAGTTGAACCGATTTCATTTCTATTATGGAAATCAGGGACTATGTCCTCATTAAGGCAAAGGGAATACTTTTTTTTTTTTTTCATTGAAAAAAAATGGTCATACTGGCTTTATGCTTCAAAAACCCAGGGTTGGGGTCTTGGAAATGTTTAAGTTTCTCTTACATTTGGAAGACTACAGTTTTGTATATAGGTTAGTGCTGCTTGAGTTTTTTTACTCAATATTATTATGATTAAATAATCAAAAACTTAAGAGAGCCAGAACTTGGATATGTTATCTTTAACTATTCATACACTTTTCGAGTTTACAAGAGTGGTTCAGAGGGTCCAGTCCTGCTCCTTTTGCATGGAGGAGGTCATTCTGCCCTTTCCTGGGCTGTGTTCACGGTAAGTTATTGATAGTAGAAGTTGATGTTAGCACTATAGAAGTCAATTAAAGGTAGAGACAAATCTCTGAAATTAAGGTGTTTTATTTGGGAAGCAATAATTGCATTTTGGGACATGCACACAAACCGGGTGCTCTTTGATGTATCTGAAGAACAAAGAGAAGGTCGGAGTGTGTATTAGAAGGAGAAATATTATGTATTATTCTTCAGGAAGGTTCATTGAAAGTTTGGAGGAGCTGGCAAGTTCTGATTGGTGAGCGACTGTGGTGGGTAAAACTAGTCTTAGAATCGTAGTAGGTTGTGTCAGTAGCTAATAGATAAAACTGGTTTTAGGTTACAGCAGGCAGTTTCAGCAGCCAGACTTGCAGAGAATTATATTCTTGTAACAGTGTTATGTACCCTGAGTGTTTTTTCCCTCTTGGCTCTGTTTTAGTTGGTTGTGACAAGAATGACCCAGTTTGTCCAATCAACTTTCACAGTGCAATCATTGTTTTACTTCTGGATGAATCTGAGTAGTCTAACTCTTCATTTGCGCTCACTTATATTGCTTGATATAAGAAGGTGAGGGATGTAGTAGAATCCAAATATTTGTCATGGTAGGCTCAAAATCCCCTGTTCTTTAAACCAGAGGTTCTTAACTGGGGTAAGGCTTAGTGTGTGAGTTCGTCAGTTTATAAAATTTTGTATGTTCGTGCATTGCAATGAGGGGGAATGGATTTGCACCTTGTCAAAAGTGGGGATCTGGATCTGAGTAATATAAGAGATAAGCAGACATTTTATTCAGTTGCTTTAGATAATGTCTGTCAGTTTATTTGTCTGCCATTTAGAGCCAACATAGTACTTTGCATATGGAGGTATCTCATAAATATTTGGAAAATATTTCTTCTTTTGTTGAATGATTCTTTATAATTTAATGGTACTTGTGAGCTACTAGGGAGTAAACAATATTTGGTTGATCATTCCCTGGTCCAGAGTAGGGGATGTGTGTCTGTGTGAATGCTGCTGATTGTAGATCTTCCTCATATCCTTGACTCTAGGGCAGCCCATGTGCAAGGAGAGATACTACCAAGGAAGATATTAGCAACTTCTATGTTTAAAATAAATTTGCCATCTCTTATGTGTATTAAGCAGATATACATACATCCTCTGTTTACCACTAGGGAGCCTGAAGGACAGAAAGTGGGAGAGCAAGTGGGAACACAGCAGCACTGGCCACCTGGAGCCAAATGGCTGTGGAGTTGAGGAAGGCCCTGAACATTCCACTTTGTACCTGGCAGCAGGGATTATTGGGATTAAATATAAAAGCACCTCTTGTCTCTTCCATTAGACCATGAATTCCTTGAAAACAGGGATAATGTCTTATTCCTTTTGTTTCCCAAATGCCTGGAACAGTTCTTGACACATAGGCACTTATTCAATAGTTATTAAATAATTTGGCCCATGTCTTGTTTGGTACTTCCTTCTCTTACTCTAGGATAAGCTGCATGATAATGCCTATAAGTGCCAGACTCTCTCATGGCTCTAGACCCGGGCTGTTCAGTAGAAATATTAATATAATGCAAGCCACATATGTCATTTTAAATTTCCTGGTAGATAATTCAAATAGATAAAAAGAAACCGGTAAAATAAATTTTTTTTTTTTTTTTTTTTTTTTTTGAGACAGAGTCTCACTCTTTTTCGCCTGGGCTAGAGTGCCTTGGCATCAGCCTAGCTCACAGCAACCTCAAACTCCTGGGCTCAATCCTACTGCCTCAGCCTCCCGAGTAGCTGGGACTACAGGGAAGCACCACCATGCCCGGCTAATTTTTTCTATATATTTTAGTTGTCCGATTAATTTCTTTCTATTTTTAGTAGAGACGGGGTCTCGCTCTTGCTCAGGCTGGTCTCGAACTCCTGAGCTCAAACAGTCCACCCGCCTCGGCCTCCCAGAGTGCTAGGATTACAGGCGTGAGCCACCACGCCTGGCCGAAATTAATTTTAATATGTGTTTTATTTAATCCATTGCATCTAAAATATCATTTCAACAGGTAATCAATATAAAAATTATTATTGAGATATTTTACATTCTTTTTCATACTATCTTTGAAATCCAATGTGCATTTTATACTTAGAGCATATCTCAGTTTGGACTAGCCACATTTCCAATTATAGCTTTAGTCATTTACATTCCTCAAATAGATGGATAGGTTTTTTGGATGCAGAGACCCTGGCTTATTTATACCTAGTACATATTGTATGCTCAAAGAATGTTTTTTGTTTTTTCCAAGGAATGTTTTTTGAATGAACGAGTAACAGTGACATGTACCTGTTCCTAATATAGCAGCTGTAGTAGTAAATGTACTCTGGTTGCCCTGAACCAAGGTCAGAGCCATCAGAAATGGCTCATGTGCTATAGCTAGCTTGGCTCTGCTCTAAGCTAATACACTGTCATTGGGCAGCTCTAACACATTGGAGACATGGAAGGAAGGAAAGAGATGTGTGACTTAGGAGAGGAGCAAAGCACCATCTTAATTGGCATGTCACATTCACATAACTGCATTGTAACTTATTAGGGATAGGGAATCCAGGCCTGCACTGCCTCATAAGAAATTTGGCAAAAAGTAGTAGGTGAATAGGAAACGCTTTATTCCAGGGATAGTACTTAACAGGTCACAAGATTTTGTAAAATTTTGATGAGAATTACATATATAGGCTAGAGATAGCCTCTCTGCATTCTTTGAATTTTAGAGAAGCTCCCTAGGACTCCAGTGCAATATCAGAGCGAATGTTACCTATTTGAGCATTCATGGTCCTTAGAGAAGAGGGATCTAGATAGGGCTAGAACAGACTTTTCATGAAACAACTATTAATTTTGACTCTGAGAGAAAGAACAATGAAGTAGGAGTCAGATGTGATTTCTAGTCCTGATTTTACCAGTGCTAGTTATAAGGCCTTGAGTAAGCCTTTGCTACTGAAGCCTTTACTCTCCAGATACAGTCTCCTTACATTTCAAGGTTTTTTTAGATAAAGTAATGGATATGAACTGTTTATAAATTATAAAGCCTTATGCAAATATTATAATCTATTTGTTGACATGTATTGATACTAAATATTTTTATCCCATAGATAGGAACAGTGAAATAACATGGAAAGTGCCTGTACATAGGAGGTGATTGACAAATTGCTGCTGATATTATTAAATTTATTATCATTGTAAAAGATATCTTTAGTTCTTCTTTTGCCAAAGTATATTCTATAGATTACTAATTGCATGAAAATTAGTGAAACAGGAATTTTGTGATTAAACAAGTTTGAGAAATATTACATATAATATCCTTCTCTTACTCTCTTAGAAATTTACCCTACATAACAGCATATTATTAAAGGCTCTGAGATGTTGTTCTAAATATATCTATTTAATTTTACCTTTGTCTTTCAAATGTATTTGACCACTCAATTCTTTTTCTCTAAAACACCTATTAGCATCCTACATTTTGTGAAGCTCTGTTACAGATAGATCATTATATCACAATTGCTCACCTGGTTTATTTGTATTATATAAGCAAGGGAATTCCCCACCACTCAGTTAACTTAAGCTTGGACTTTGGCTGGTTAAATTTCCTGTCCTTTTTTGTTGTTGTTATTCCTGACAGAGTACCAGCCCACTAAATGACTTTATATGTGACAGTGCTTTGAAAATAAAAATGGGTACATAGGCCGGGCGCGGTGGCTCACGCCTGTAATCCTAGCACTCTGGGAGGCCGAGGCTGGCGGATCGTCCTGAGCTCAGGAGTTCGAGACCAGCCTGAGCAAGAGCGAGACCCCGTCTCTACCAAAAAAATAGAAAGAAATTAATTGGACAGCTAAAAATATATATAGAAAAAATTAGCCGGGCATGGTGGTGCATGCCTGTAGTCCCAGCTACTCGGGAGGCTGAGACAGTAGGATTGCTCGAGCCCGGGAGTTTGAGGTTGCTGTGAGCTAGGCTGATGCCATGGCACTCGCCCCAGGTAAGAGAGTGAGACTTTGTCTCAAAAAAAAAAAAAAATGGGTACATAAAAGTTAGTACTCTTGCAGTTGATTTGACATCACAGGTCAGACTTTAGATGTTGGAACATGTCTGTGGATCCAGAAAGCAGTTATGGTAAACGGCAGGAATAAGCTCACCTCATAATCATAAGAGACAGAATTTCCCTCAGACCTTCGCTTAGATAATAATTGGTAAAATAGGGCAGTAAAATAAAAGCATAAAGGCATTAGTATAATAGGAGGAATACTGAAGCCAGAAGAGATAAACAACTGTGGTTGACATTTATGATGCTAGATCATGAGATCCTTGAGAACAGGGACTGTGCCTTATTCACTCTTACATGTCTGCTACCCTATCATGACATTGATGTTCAATAATTATTCCTTGAATAAGTTAATGCTATCCCTGAACACTTAAGAAAAGATTAGATTCTATTTACTGTATTCTGTTTAAGAAAGCAGAAAAGTAGGTAATTAGTCTAAAGGCTTTATCAAATGACAGTGAGTTATTTATATATGACTGATACATGAAGAAGTTGTATAACATGGTCAGAAAAATCTGAAACTCCAAGAGACACAAAGCCAAAGGTCATAAACAACAGTTCCTGGGGAACAGACAGATATGGGGAACATTCATCCTCCCTAGTAATCAGATATTCATAGGTATCATTTTGTTATATATCCATTTAATAATGTTTTTCAGAATGAATCCTCAGCGTTGACACAGGTACCAGAAAACAGACACATTCAAACATTGCTGGTGGTGTTGTAAATGAATAGAGCTCTTTTGGAAAGTAATTAAGCACTATGATTGAATCATCAAAATATTTATACCATTTGATGCAGAAACTGCACTTCTAGGATTCTAAGTTCTAAGGAAATAATAACAAATACAGGAAAAGCTATTTGTTTAAAATTAATAATCCCAATGTCTAACAATAAGTAAATGGTTAAATAAACCAGATGTACCTATAAGATAAAATATTATATACCCTTTTAGTTTTCCTGCACACTATGGAAAAAAGCTTATGAGTGATTTTCCCCCCATTTTTCTATATTCTAGGTTCTCAGTTATATGTTTAGTACTTCCATAATGTAAAGACTGTTTTTTCCTTTAATGGAAACTATTTTCAAAGGAAAAAGATTGTATTCAGTTCTGGATCCCACAAGTTAAAGAGAGATTGACAAACTTGTCCAGAAAAGAACAGCCAGGATTAGAGTACTTGAAACTATAGCATTTAAGGAATAGTTGAAAGAACTGAAAGTATTTGGTCTGAAAAAAAGAAAGACTTGGGAGACATAATATTTGTTTTCAACTGTAGTAAGAAGAAAATCAGCCACATCTATTTAACATTTACTGTGTGTCAGGTACTATGCTAAATGCTTAGGTGCATGATACCATTTAATGCAATCTTTTGAGATGAGGCAGATGAGGACATGGAAATTTAGAGAAATCACATAGCCAATGACAGCACCAAAACTCAAACGTAACTGTGTCTGACTCCAGTATGCGTATTTCTCTAAAGACTGGTTCTGTGCTGGCTAAGAGGGAAGACTCAGGGCAGACACTATAGAGACCTAGTAGGAGCTATTTTTAAATATAATGCAACAATTCCCCCACCCAAATCCAAACTAAACATATTTTAGACGTATCAGAATTAGAGAAGGAATACATTAGAGAAAGAATATGGAAAGCATGTTTCGCTTGAAACATACCAGATTGTAAAATTCTGGGGAGTTGAGCATTTCGATACACATTTACTAATTGTAATTGAGTACCACTGTTTTAGGCAATGGGAGCTATTGAAGAGCTTTAAAAAAATCAAGGTGCTAGTAAAGATGAGGGGGCAAGCAACACAAATGGAGGCAGGGAGACTAGTTAGAATGCTGTTCTTGTATTACTCAGTTCTAAATATTTGATATCTTACGGAGTGTTAATTTCTCTCAAAAAGGAGAAAGTTCATTTAGATTTTCCACCATGTAAAAAACTAGTTAGAATAGTACTATTTTAAGCTACCCAGCTTACTTATGAAGGTGCCATCAGTCTAATACTAAAATAAAGCAATGACAATGCAGGAAAATTAATCCAATCTCACTTACAAAATAAATGCAGAGTCTTGAGTAAAATAACAGCATATTGAATCCAGTAGTGCAGTAAAATAATAATACACTGTGACCAAGTAGGTTTTAACCCAGGAATGTAAGAATGGCTCAGCCTTAAAAAAAAATCTTACCAGTATGATTCATCTTTCTTACCTCACTTGATGCCCCAAAAGGACTTGATCAACTATAGTATCTACTCATGTTGAAAAATCTTGACAACTAGGAATAAATGAAAAACTTCACAAACTTTATAAAGTTTATATGCTAGAAAATTGTGTAAATATCATACTTAGTGGTAAAACATTAGACACATTCCTTTTAAGGTCAAGGATAAGACAAGGGTGCTATTTTCAATGTTATATTGCAAGTTCTAGCCAAACAACAAGACAAGAAAGAAAAATGATTTTTAAAAATGTGAAAATAATAGCTAGAACAGTCATTATTTGTAGATATTGTCTCCCTAGAAAATTAAAGAAAATCATGTGACAAACTAAGCAATAGTTTTCAAAGTCAGTATTTTAAAAATCTGTTTTTCCTAATATTAGTGCTTACTAAATTTGAAAATATAAGAAAAATGATTCTATTCGTAAAAGCAACAGAAACATAAAATACCTGGGAATAAACCTTATTTTTGAAAAATATAATACACTTATGAAGAAACAATAGAACAGAAGGCTTTAAAGGAAAATCTGAGTAGGGAAATTCATGTTTCTGTATGAATCTGGCTAACCTAGTTAAGAACTCAATGGGATTTTCATGAGACTTAATCAATAAACCGAAACTCACACGGAAGAAGAAATGCCTAGGGATAACCAAGATAATTTTGAAAGAAAGGGAGAGAGAGGTAACTTGCCCTCTCAGATATCAAAACATATTCTAAAACTCTATCAATTAATAGTATAGTATGGCAGAAAGAATAAAGAAATAAACCCATGTATCAAAAGAAATATATGCTATGAAAATAAAAATCCAAATGGATTAAAGGACTGAATTTAAAAAACAAACCTTAAGAACATTCAGATAGGACCTTGTGGCAGGCCTTCTTAAACCTAGCCAAAAGAAGTAAAAGCCATAAAGGAAAGATGGATTAACTTGACTTTGCTAAAACCAAAAACTTCTAGACAGGAGACCTTAAACACAGTTATGTGTTAGGTAAAAAATATTTGAAATATGTGCAATGTAAATAACAGGCAAAGGGTTAATACTTTCATATAATATTAAAAAGAATAAAAATCTACAAAGCAGTAAGAAAAAAGACAACTCAGCAGAAAAATAGGCAAGAGATATGAAGTCTGTCAGTTCACAGAAGAGGGAAATATTAATAACTGATAAATTTATAAAAATGGCACTATCTTACTATTAATGAGAATAATAAAGTAAAAGAATACTACTTTTCACTTATCAAATTGGCCAAAATTATTATTTGAGGATATCATGTGTTTGTGAAGATACCTATTTCTCCACACCTTTACCAATACTTGATATACCTCTCAGAACCTCTTTGGTCACCTACAAAAATTATGCTAATATTTATCGAACCTACTTCTTAGGGAGATACCTTGAGAGTATCTGAGATAATTTGGTGGATATAACAAAGTGATACAGAAGCATGTTATTACTACCCAGATCTTATTGCCAGTCTTGTCTCTTGTTCTCTAGTCTAGGGTTAGGCTAGTGGGCCTCAATTTTGGCTGTACATTAGAGTCACCTAATTAGAGTTATATATAATATACAGATAACCCTGGCCCCTACCCCAGTTGACCTAAATCAGAATTTCTGGTGGGTTAGCAGTAATATTTCCTGAAGCTCCTTAGGTGATTCTGTTATGTAGCCAGGGTTGAAAACCACCTGGACCCAGGCTGTTTGGATTTGAATCTTGGTTGTGCTACTTACTAGCTATTTAGCCCTGGGCAATTTACTTAATCTCTTTATAAAACGTCCTTATCTAAAAAATGATGAAAATTATATCTAAATAGAGAGTTGTGAGATAATTATATCTAAAGAGAATTATATCTAATAGACAATTATATCTAAAGAGTTGTGAGGAGAAAGATAATTCATTTGAAGCACTTAGATTGGTAACTGGCACATAGTAAGATTTAATAGGTATTAGCTTATACTGCTACTGTTGCAATTATCCTGACACAAATTCTGGTGAGAAAATGGTTGGTTGCATCAGTCTAGTTCTTAAATAGCTGCTTTTCACCCATCTATTTCAGAAGTAACAAAGTTGTACTGTTTGAGACAAGGTCTAGAGTAGCTATCATAGACATGCTCTGACACTTTTTTATTATCTTTAAAGCACATGTTACTCTGTGAATTTACTTTGCTCATTTATTTTTTTCTAGTCTTCCTCTGTCACACTAGAATGTAAACATCATGAGAACAGGGTCATTGACTATCTTTTTCACTACTGTAACCCCCCTTCCTTACTTGTTTCATACCAGATTTTTAGATGTAATTTAGAAAGATTCGTTAAGTAAGTAAATGAAAAAGTTTTTAATACTCTTAGTGTTTTCTCACAGGCACATAATGATTGTAAATCATTGCTTTCAAGTTAAAAGTTGGAACTGATTTCAAGTCATTGCAGAAGTTAAAAAAAAAGGAAGAAAAAAAGGTTGGAATTAACAGTTACCGACTTCAAATGCGTATTTTGTTTCTGTTTTGTAATCCTAGTTCTACCTTATATGTAGTGCAATTCAAGCAAATTTATTCCTTTTTTTTTCTTTTTCAATTGTAACTAACTTCAGTGATTTCTTTTTTAATACATTTTTATTTAACTATGCACAAGCTTGTGCATCTGTCTTAAATGAATCTTTGGTAGATTTCATGACTTGTACTGCTTTCAGGGTTATTTCATGATTTGAATGTCATGTCTGTGTGATGTCCTGAGCCAAGATAATAAACCAATTCATGGTCCCTATCTAGGGGATTCTCTCTCCAGAATAAGGAAAAGATGTCCAAGGAATATGGATGAAAACCACAGGTAATAGCAGAGCTCGGAGGTTCACTGCCTAAGGAATGCCTGAGGAAAGGCTAAGAAGAGTTAAGTTTGAAAGAGAGATTTAGGTAGAGAAAGCCATATTTTTGAAGTTAGAGTCCAGAATATGTACCAGAAAATCAGAGTATCATCATTCTTTTATTTTGCTTAAAAGTGGAAAGTCTGGGGGATGGACACACTTGAAGCTCTGACTCGGTTGGGGCAAAGGCAATGTATGTAACCTAAACATTTGGGCCCCCGTAATATGCTCAAATAAAAAAAATTTAAAAAGTGGAAAGTCTTCTTTTGGTTTTCTGGGGTTCCTTGTATTATGATGGCAGTTCATTTAACAAAATTATCATTGGTAATTGGGCAAAATTTGCTATGCCAGATGTATCTTACTACTTTTCTTTTTTCCTCCTAGGCAGCAATCATTAGTAGAGTTCAGTGTAGGATTGTGGCTTTGGATCTGCGAAGTCATGGTGAGTAAAGTTCTTAGCCATTAACTCAATGACATAGTCACCAAGCCTCTTTGAATAGTCTTAACAATAATATTACAGACTTCAGTATAGCCATAAAATAACCCAGTCTATTCTATTTGGGCATTTACAGGGAAGTCCTAGCTTCTAGTCTTTATAAATGTGTGTGTGTGTGTGTGTGTGTGTGTGTGTGTGTGTGTATTAAGATTTTATGTTTTTTATATTACATATATATTTAATCTAAGAAAATGTCCTTTAAACTATTTTTTTTTTTTTTTTTTTTTGAGACAGAGTCCAGCTCTGTTGCCGGGGCTAGAGTGCTGTGGCTTCAGCCTAGCTGACAGCAACCTCAAACTCTTGGGCTAAAGCAATCCTTCTGCCTCAGCCTCCTGAGTAGCTGGGACTACAGGCATGCGCCACCATGCCTGGCTAATTTTTCTATATATATTTTTAGTTGTCCAGATAATTTCTATTTTTAGTAGAGACGGGGTCTCGCTCTTGCTCAGGCTGGTCTCAAACTCCTGACCTTGAGCGATCCTCCTGCCTCAGCCTCCCAGAGTGCTAGGATTACAGGCATGAGCCACCGTGCCCGGCCAGAAATGTCCTTTAAAGTAACCAAATTCTTATATAAGTAATGAATAAAGAATGTGGATAAATCTTTGCCTAGGATATTATAATTATCCTCCTTAGGCTAACTATAAATATTTATCTGTAATGTAGAAAATCCTTGCTAAACTCATCATATAAAATTATGTACCTATTTCATTGTCCAAAGGAGAGATTTTTAAAAGAAAATACTCTTGTTTTTGTAATTCTTATCCTTCAGAATTTTATTTTTAAAATATTTTCTTTTTAGGTGAAACAAAAGTCAAGAATTCTGAAGACCTGTCTGCAGAAACAATGGCAAAGTAAGTAACCAAATGTTGCTCACATGTTGCTTAGCTTCCATCACTATTATTAATAGTTCTACAACTTTATCACTCTCTTGGTGAGATTGTTGGACAGTAATTAACACAGAGAAAATTTTACTTCTGTTCTCTCTCCTCTACTTTTGGTTTCTCCATACCATTTAATCTTGAAAGAAACCTCCATTTTTCTTGGTATATCCAATATGATGGTCATCACATAAAGCACTTGAAAATTCTTCAAGGAACAGTTTAGTTTGTGTAGGCTTTTGAAAAGCTTTCTTCTGTTGATAACTCTATCATTTAGATATTATACCCTTTTTACAGAGATGAGGAAACTGGTTCATATAGGTTGAATTACTATATGAGGTCACAGTCAGTAGACCAAATTTGTGATAATACAGCTATAGTGCTTGGGAGAGAGGGAGAGAGAGAGAGAAATAACAGTGATATATAGTATGAATACTATTCTACTCGGTGAACAGATGCCTCAGAAACTATGAAAAGAAAGGCAAGAATCTATTCCCCCAGTCATTCCTCTGCTGGCTTTGTAATATGAGAGCAATACATCCTGAAATAGTCAAGCATGTTAGTGAAACCTATAGAATGATTTGTGAATGATTTTTAAGGATTTAAAGCGTTTCTTGACTTTTGACAAAAAAGTGAATTATATCATCTAAATGGTCAGGCAGCCAGACAAATGGATGACGATGGCTTGGCTGACATTCTAGAGGATATTAAAGAATTAAGGACCTTAAGGAAACATTGTCTAATAATAATGTATCAGTCTGGGTCCAGTCATGGGAGAGAAACCACACAGTAATTTGAATAGGAAAAGTTTAATATAAAGAATTATTCACTATAACTGGGAATTTAAGTAATGAGGGATTGGCTGGTAAGAAGTAAAGAAAACTCTAGATAATATAGGAATAGCAAATGTGAGGAGCAGCCACTACGTCCTGGGCTGAGATAGAATGCTCAGGGTCAAGATGTAGACCTTGTTGGAAAAAGGGCATGACCATGGCTTACTGAAAGTCAGAACTTGGAAATCTACCTTCCAACCCTGGAAGTTGCCAGAAATCTGCCCACCAGGATCCAGGAGAAGCTGTTTATGGGCAGGTATCTCAACAGAGGCACTCTGCTTAAAAACACTGGGTAGGGGAGAGAGAGAGTGCTGGAGAAGCCAGCTGAGCTGCAGGAATTGGGTAGGAGTTAGATACTGGGTCTCTCTGTTAACATAGCTTAACATCATGCCTGCTCACAAAGGAATAATATTTAAAGGCCTCAGATCCATTTTTGTAGAGCAGGCAATGAATGGTGAATTGGAGCTGAGAGGCAGTAAGTTGATAACTGGCACAGAAAGTTTAAAAAAAATGATAAAAATCGGCCGGGCGCGGTGGCTGACGCCTGTAATCCTAGCACTCTGGGAGGCCGAGGCTGGAGGATCGCTTAAGCTCAGGAGTTCGAGACCAGCCTGAGCAAGAGTGAGACCCTGTCTGTACTAAAAATAACAGAAAGAAATTAGCTGGACAACTAAAAATATATAGAGAAAAAAATTAGCTGGGCATGGTGGTGCATGCCTGTAGTCCCAGCTACTCAGGAGGCTGAGGCAGGAGGATCGCTTGAGCCCAGGAGTTGGAGGTTGCTGTGAGCTAGGCTGATGCCACGGCACTCTAGCCTGGGCAACAGAGTAAGACTCTGTCTCAAAAAAAAAAAAAAAAAAAAAAAATTAATAAATAAAAAAAAAAGATAAAAATCATCCATAGGAGATGAAGATGATGACCAAGAATCAGAAAGGCTAACAAGTTTGATTCTTGCTGAAATCATCCGAGCAATAAAACATTTGTGTTATTTTTGAATTCCGTCACTCTGTGAAACTAAATCTCAAAATGGAAGAGGGAATTTATAGTGTTAAATGCCTGCATCTGAAAGATAGAAAGATCACAAATTAACAACCAACTTCAAGGAACTAGAAAAATAAGAACAAAGCAAACCCAAAGCTAGGAGAAGAAAAGAAATAACAAAGATCAGAGCAGAACTAAACAAAATTGAGACCAGAAAAAAAAAAAAAAAAAAAAAAAAAAAAAAAAAAAAAAAAAAAAAAAAAAAAAAAAAAAAAAAAAAAAAAAAAAAAAAAAAAAAAAAAAAAAAAAAAAAAAAAAAAAAAAAAAAAAAAAAAAAAAAAAAAAAAAAAAAAAAAAAAACAAAGGATCAATGAAACAGAAAGTTGGTTCTTTGAAAAGATAAACAAAATTGTCAGACTGCTAACTAGATTAACCAAGAAAAGAAGAGAAGATTCAAATAAGCTCAATGGAATGAAAAAGGAGACATTACAACTGATGTCACAGAAAAATAAAAGATCATCTGAGACTACTGTGAACTTTTCTATACCCACAAACTAGAAAACCTATAGGAAATGGATAAATTCCTGGAAACATACAACTTCCCAAGCTGAATCAGGAAGAAAGAGGAATCCTGAACAGACCAATAATGAATAGTTGAGATTGAATCAGTAAAAAAAAATTTTGCAACAACAAAGAAACCCAGGATCAGACGGATTCACAGGCAAATTCTATCATTCATACAAAGAATTGGTACCAGTTCTACTGAAACTGTTTCAGAAGATCAAGAAGGAGGGAATTCTGCATAACTCATTTTACAAAGCTAGTATCACCCTGGTACCAAAGCCAGGAAAGGACGAAACAACAACAACAAAAAAGAAAACTACAGACCAATATCTCTCATGAACATGGATGCAGAAATCCTAAAACAAACTAGCAAATGAAATTCAATAGCACATCAAAAATAATACACCACGATCAAGTGGGTTTTATTCCAGGGATGCAAGGATGGTTCAGCACACTCAAATCAATGAATATGATTCACCATATAAACAATTAAAAACAAAAACCATATGATTATCTCAATGGATGTAGAAAAAACTTTCTGTAAAATTCAGCATCCCTTCATGATAAAAATCCTCAACAAACTAGGCATAGAAAGAATATACCTCAAAATAATAGAAGCCATATATGACAAACTCACAACCAACATCATATTGAATGGGAAGAAGTTGAAAGCATTTTCCCTAAGAACTGGAATGAGACAAGGATGCCCACTTTCACCACTTCTATTCAACATAGTACTAGAAGTCCTCATCAGAGCAATCAGGCAAGAAAAATAAATATAGGGCATACAAATTGGAAAAAAGGAAGTCAAGTTATCTCTGTTTGCTGGTGGTATGATCTTATACCTAGAAAACCCTAACAACTCCTCCAGAATACTCTTAGATTTGGTAAATGAATTCAGTAAAGCCTTAAGTTACAAAATCAACATACAAAAATCAGTAGCATTCCTATATACCAATAACAACCAAGCTGAGAACCAAATCAAAAACTCAATCCCATTTATAATAGCTGCAAAAAGCAAAAGCAAAAGCAAGGAATATATTTAACCAAGGAGGCTAAAGATCTCTACAAGGAGAACTACAATTCACTGATGAAAGAAATTATAGATGACACAAATAGAAAAACATCCCATGCTCATGGATTAGAGGAATCAATATTGTGAAAATGACCATGCTGCCCAGAGCAATCTACAGATTCAATGCAATTCCTATCAAAATAGCAATGACATTTTTCACAGAATTAGAAAAAACAATCCTAAAATTCATAGGGAAACAAAAGAGCCTGAATAGCCAGAGCAATCCTAAGCAAAAAAGAACAAAGCTGGGAGGTATCACATTACCTGACTTCAAATTATACTGCAAGGTTATAGTAACCAAAACAGCATGGTACTGGTATAAAAACAGACACATCAAGCAATGGAACAGAATAGAGAACCCAGAAATAAAGCCATATACCTACAACCATCTGATCTAAACAAAGCAGATAAAAACATGCTGGGAAAAGGACACCCTTTCAATAAATGGTGTTGGAAAAATTGGATAGCCACACATGGAAGGATGAAACTGGATCCATATCTCTTACCATATACAAAAATTAACTCGAAATAGATTAAAGACTTATATTTAAGACCTGAAACTATAGAAAACCTAGTAAAAACTCGTCTGGGCATTGGCCTATGCAAAGAATTTATGACTAAGACCCCAAAAGCAAATGCAACCAAAATAAAAATAAACAAATGGGACTTAATTAAACTAAAAATCTTCTGCACAGCAAAAGAAATAATCAGCAGAGTAAATAGACAATCAATAGAATGGGATAGAATATTCACAAATTATGCAATTGACAAAGGACTAATATCTAGAATCTACAAGGAACTCAAACAACTGAACAAGAAAAAAACAACCCTGTTAAAAAGTGGGCAAAGAACATGAACAGACATTTTTCAAAAGAAGACATACGAATGGCTAACAAACATATGAAAAACTGGACATCACTAATCATCAGAGAAACGCAAATTAAAACAACAGAGAGTTACCATCTTATTCTAGTCAGAATAGCCATTATTAAAAAGTCTAAAAATAATAAATGTTGGCACAGATACAGAGAAAAGGGAATGCTTATACACTGTTGGTGGGAATGTAAATTAGTATAACCTCTATCGAAAAAAGTATAGAGGTTTCTCAAAGAATTAAAAATAGATGTACCATGGGATCCAGCAATCCTACTACTGGGTATCTATACACATGAAAATAAATCTTTATATCAAAAAGATACCTGTACCCATATGTTTATCACAGCACTATTCACAATAGCAAAGATATGGAACCAACCCAAGTGTCCATCAAGTGATGACTGGATAAAGAAAATGTGGTATATATAATATATACCATAAAATACTACTGGGCCATAAAAAAGAATGAAGTAATGTCTTTTACAGCAACTGGGATGGAACTGGAGACCATTATGCTAAGTGAAGTAACTCAGGAATAGAAAATCAAATACCACATGTTCTAACACATGAGTAGGAGCTACACTATGAGTATGCATGGTCGTACAGAAAAGAATAATAGACATTGGAGACTCCAAAAGGTAGGGGGGTGGTAAAGGATGAAAAATTACCTGTTGGGTACAGTGTACACTATGCCAGTGATAGGTTCACTAAAAGCCCAGGCTTCACCACTACACAATGTATCCATGTAATAAAACTGCACTTGTATCCCCTAAATCTATATAAAATTCTTTAATGGGGGTTTTCAATTAGTATTGACAATACAATTTTTACTTTACCCATCAACTGCAGAACCTAAATTCTGCATGAGAAAGTATGTGAAACAGCCAAGATTTGAACTCGGGTCATTCTGATATTCTGTTTTCTGTAATAGACTATACTACTTCTCACAAAATGAACCTAATATTAAAATATGATAGAATCCCCTTAAAAAGCATCTACGAAAATTGTGATGGCTCCTGGGCACATTGGCTCATGTCTGTAATCCCAGCACTTTGGAAGGCCAAAGTGGGAGGATCACTTGAGGCTAGGAGTTTAAGACCAGCCTGGGCAACATAGCAAGACCCCATCTATACAAAAATTTTTAAAAATTAGCTGAGCATGGTAGCTCACACCTGTAGTCCTAGCTACTTGGGAGGGTGAGGTGGGAGGATCTCTTGAGCCTAGAAATTCAATGTTTCAGTGAGCTGTGGTCACTCCACTGCACTCCAGCCTGGGTGACAGCAAGACCCTGTCTCTTGGGAAAAAAAAAAAACCCACAGAATTGGTTGCATCTAGTTACAGACTAGGTAACTCTTGCTACTTTGTCTTTTTTTTTTTTTTTTTTTTGAGACAGAGTCTCACTTTGTTGCCCGGGCTAGAGTGAGTGCCTGGCGTCAGCCTAGCTCACAGCAACCTCAAACTCCTGGGCTCGAGCGATCCTACTGTCTCAGCCTCCCCAGTAGCTGGGACTACAGGCATGCGCCACCATGCCCGGCTAGTTTTTTCTACATATTTTTAGTTGTCTAATTAATTTCTTTCTATTTTTAGTAGAGACGGGGTCTCGCTCTTGCTCAGGCTGGTCGAACTCCTGAGCTCAAACAATCCGCCGTCCTCGGCCTCCCAGAGTGCTAGGATTACAGGCGTGAGCCACCGCGCCTGGCCGCTACTTCATCTTTTATTTCTTTCTCTGGATTTTTAAGATTTCAAGACATGTCTCAAGTAAGATACTTGGTGACTGAATACTTTGCCTGACTTTAATAATAATAAATTTCTTGGCCGGGCGCGGTGGCTCACGCCTGTAATCCTAGCACTCTGGGAGGCCGAGGCGGGCGGATCGTTCTGAGCTCAGGAGTTCGAGACCAGCCTGAGCAAGAGCGAGACCCCGTCTCTACCAAAAAAATAGAAAGAAATTAATTGGACAGCTAAAAATACATATAGAAAAAATTAGCCAGGCATGGTGGCACGTGCCTGTAGTCCCAGCTACTCGGGAGGCTGAGACAGTAGGATTGCTCGAACCTGGGAGTTTGAGGTTGCTGTGAGCTAGGCTGACGCCACAGCACTCGCCCCAGGCAAGAGAGTGAGACTCTGTCTCAAAAAAATAATAATAATAATAATAAATTTCTCTTGGTGGTAGATGATCAAGTGATTAATCATAACCACCTTTTACCTGGGTAAATATTCCTGTCCTAAGTTTAGACACTATATTAAGTTGTTATGTTTCAGATCCTATCTACCTTCATGCATGAAGCAAGATATTGCAGAACCCCTTCCCTTCAACTCATGTGTTAATGTGTATTTTAAGGAGACCTGAATTTAGATAATCTTCCACAGCATCCTTTTATTTTACTCATTATATCTGTTAACAACCAAGTTTCTTAGAATTTTTCAAGAATTATTTTGGAAATTACATATTGATATTTAATACAAACATGTTCTAAACTTTAGTCTTTTATTTTTTAAAATAATTTGCCCCAAAATCATAATCTAGTATGTTTTTTGATTAATTAATTGAGCCTATAACTTTGGTGTATCATTTTGATATGGAGAATTAGCTTTAGAATACTATTAATACCTGTTTTTATTTGTTATAAACTCTATATAACTTTCCTCCATGTTACTTACTCTAAAGATCACTTATTATCTAATCTTCGTTCCTGATATTTTCCAGTAGACTCTGAGCAAAGGCATCATGGTTTTGATTTTGTGGAAATACTTAGAATCCACAGTGCCCTATGCCAAGGGAGATGGCTTTAAATACGCTTTAATGAGGTAGCAGGAATATGCACCTCTTTTTACCTTGGTAGAAACTCAATAATATCTTAATAGATCCAGTGAGATTAATTGATGTGGCCAATTCTTACAGTTGGAAAACGTGTCTTCAGTTTCATCACCTGTAAAATAGTAATACAAACCCTTCCAGATAGGGCTGTCGAAGGATTACATTGGATTTAATAGGAAAATTTATACCACTTAATAGGCACTGAATAAATATTAGTTCTTTTTTCTTCCCTTCATATCATTTTGACTTCCAGCTAGAATTTTGTGTTGGTATAGAAGCAGCACTGGTGTCAAAGAAGCTTGGACTTTTTATCTTAACTGTGTTATCACTTTAGATGACTGCCTAAACTGCTTTACCTTCTGTCTTAGCCTTAAATTCAACAACTCCAGAGGGATATTCAACTATTGTTTGTTTTCACTTATAAAATTTGGTGGCCTCTTTATCTCCCATTCATATTGTTTGTAAATGCTGCAGCTGCCTTATTTACATCTATAATTTTTGTGAGATTTTAAAAATTAATTCCTGCATAATTAATAACATTTGCCTTTGCCATTATGAAGTCTGTGTCCCTACATTGACACCTGCTCTATTTGGTTAACACTGTGTGAGGTATGTAGTGAACACTCAAGCAAGGCAAAACCATCTTTTGAAGTTGACTGACTAGCCACTCCCAAAAGAAGGCAGTAGAGCCAGTGATCTCTAGAAATATACCTTATGTTCTTATCTCAACTATTAGCAAGGAAGGCCTACACGCAAATAAAAACCAAAGTTCATATTTCAGTTCTCATTTTCAAAGCTTTAATGTTTGACTTTGTTAAACAGATCCAGTCGTAATTCAAGACTAGAACAGAAGCCAATAAATATTAGCTCTAAACACCTTTCTAGTTTCTCAGAGCACTGTATTTACATTTATGTTCATCCTTCAAACATCTACATATGAGAAATTGTAAATAATAATTAACATTTGTATAGCACTTTACTCTTTCAAAGTAGTTTCTCATTTACTTCTCACGTAATCCTGATAGCAGTCCAGAACAGCAAGTAATATTGTCTTTATTTTATAGATATTGAAACTCAGTGTCTGAGAGATGAAGTAACTAATCCACGATCACATAGTAAAAAATAAACTGAGGCTAGGTCTCATCTTGTGATTCCAAACTTCACTACATTATAATGCTTAATAAAATTGCTTCCTGTCTTATAGATAGGAAAATTGAGGCATAGAGCAATTAAATGATTTTTCCAGAGTTTCAAGCTTAGGTTCAAAATAAAGACAGATGTTTATATAATTGTACTAGCTGTGTGGAATGGTAAAAGTGCGATATAAAGGAAAATTAGAAAATTTGAGTTCTTAGTCCTTAATCTATCATTTGTCAGGAGAGCTAGGTGTGTGGCCACCTTTGTAGATAACTGTGGGGCATGTTAGGAGATTTACACAGGTATGTTTGTAAGATGGCCCAGTAGACTTTCACAGTCTCCCAGGACTATTAGTTACAGACCAAAGGGAGGAGCTGGGGAAAAACCGTTTTTACAGTGTTGTCAAAAAGCATCCCCAGCTTTTTTTTCTTCTCTTTGCAGAGACGTCGGCAATGTAGTTGAAGCCATGTATGGGGACCTCCCTCCTCCAATTATGCTGATTGGACATAGCATGGGTGGTGCTATTGCAGTCCACACAGCTTCATCCAACCTGGTGCCAAGCCTCTTGGGTCTGTGCATGATTGATGTTGTAGAAGGTAAGTTTTCTTAGCACTGACCAAATCAGGATCATTGACTTACAGGAAATATCCATAGTAGATTATTCTCTTGTTTTAATTTATTGTCAGTTTCACTCATCTTGAAATATGTCCCTCTGTCCTTATATCTTTTTAAAATTTACACTATAATCATTTTTCCATGTCATCAGGAACTCTTCCTTGATGTCTTTTTATGGCTGTATAATATTTCAATCACATGTGTGTCCCATAATTATATTTAATTATTTAAAAAGAAGCTGCCATGTCTTTAATGACCCAGCCTCAGAAGTCACACTACTGCTTATACAAGTCAGCCTCTTCACTGTAAGGGCTTTATACAGGGAGTGAATACCAGGAGGCAAAAATTATTGAGGGCCCTTTTGGAAGGTGGCTATCATATTAGTCTTCTGAATTTTCTTAAACTGCATCTTTCTTTCCTCCTAAACATCACTAAATTCTCCTGTCAGTGAGGGGAGATGTATAGAGTTGACTCATTAAGTGTAAATGCTCAGAATAAGTTAAATGCTGTGGTTAAAATATTTATTTAATGTCTAGGTACAGCCATGGATGCACTTAATAGCATGCAGAATTTCTTACGTGGTCGTCCTAAAACCTTCAAGTCTCTGGAGAATGCTATTGAATGGAGGTAACCTACAAATCTATGTTGTCTTTATTTTAAATGTTAGATTATAGCTTTCCTTTTTTGTCAGCTCAAGCACCAAGTTCAAAGAAATAGAAGTTCTGTGTCCAAGTGTTATTTTAATAGCATGTGAGGAAACCTTTATGTAAAAAGCAGAATTTTTTGGAATATTTTAAATATTTCAGACTTGGCTTAGTTATCTAAAGCCCATTCTTTTTCCAATACACCATAGTACTTCCTGGAATCTTAGTAATTATGGATCATCTGCTGTCCAGCTGTTTCTGCCTCTAAGGTGAAAGCTTGGACTAGGTGGTCGTTTCTAGGGCCTCTTCCACCTCTGATGCTACGTGGTTCTACATTCACTTTCTGTGTTCCAGATAAAATGCTGGAGAAACCAGTTCCATTCCCCTCAATTTATTTGGATTTCATGTAAATAAAAAACTCTGTGGGTTAATAGGTTTTATAAAAGTCACTGACAGAATTGGCTATGGCATCCATTTAAGTAAAGGCATGAATTTAGTCATTAATCAATTCTTTGATTAAATAAATATTCATTAAATACTACTTTGTGCTAAAGATTCAGAGATGAGTAAAACACTGTCCCTCCCTACGAGGAAGTCAGTGTTGGAATAAAATATCTTCACCATCCTATCTTCCTACCTTTTCTTCAACTGTATATCCAATCACTTCTTCAGGACACTTTCTCTAACTCCTCCAAACCACCCAGATGACTTTTTCAGCAAAATTGCTGGAGACCTTTAAATCTGTATTACATTGCACTGTTTACCCCTTAAGTCCTCTAATCCTTCCTTGAGGGACATGCTCATATTGTTAATTGTCATTAATAGGTCTCAATACCCTTCCTGCATCACAAGGGCAGAAGCTATTGTCTGTTTCTTTTGTACTCTCATGCAGCATGTAGCATACTGCTGGCTGCCCTAGCAGGCAGAATATATCTGTTAACTGAATCAGAGATATCAAGTGGAAATTTAAGACCTGGTAAATATATTTCAGGGAGTTTTCCTAGGACAAAGGGTCTCATGCCAGAATGTGGCTTGCCAAAATGTTTGTGTTTGGTGAGGTTGCTTCTGCCACTCGTGTTCACTACTGTGACACAGGATTCCTGTTCTACAGAAGCCTTGAGAATGCAGCTGCTGCCAGCTTGGCTTGTACCTCAGATACCCTGTCTGCTTCCATAGTAACTACCAGTGAGAAAATTATTCTAGACTTGGCTGAGTTGTTTAAAGTCCATCTTTTTCCAAACTTTTAAAATTTATTCAGTAAACATTTTTTTCTAGTTTAAGATGTGTCAGTACCTGATCTAAGAACTGTGGATGAATCAGGCTCAGTTTCTATCATCAAAAAACTGGGGATACAGACAAGTAAATACATGAACACAACACAATGAAGGAAGCACAAGGAGTATAGAAGGGTATCCAGTACAGCCTGGGGGTCATGTTAGGCCTCTCTTAAAAGAGATGGAGTCTTGTTTCTTTTAGCAGATGCAGGAAGGATAAGCATTGTTTGTTGAATGTTAAGATGTTCTTGATTCCATGAGAGTCACTGATTTTTAGAACCTACTTCCTGTGCCTGAAAATCAGAAAGAATACTATAAAGTATTTGGTAATTTTGTCTTGTGCACTGCTGGATAGCCAAATCATGGTTTTGACTCACGGCCATTTTGGCTATTCCAATTTTTTTTTGAGTTGTTGGGGCTGGGCATAGTGGCTTATGCCTATAATCCCAGCACTTTGGGAGGCCGAGGCAGGAGAATCATTCAATGTAGAGAGACTCTGTCTCTACTAAAAATTAAAATAAAAAATTAGCCAGGTTTGGTGGTGTCTATAGTGCTAGCTACTTGGGAGGCTGAGGTGGGAGGATCACTTTAGCCCAGGGGTTCAAGGCTGCAGTAAGCTATGTTTGTGCCACTGAACTCAAGCCTGAGTAATAAAGCGAGACATTGTCTCTTAAAAAAAAAAAAAGTTTTTGAAATACAAGACCAAAGAATTACTGCTTTTACTCTCGTGGCTTTCCTAATGAGAAGCAGTAATATATAGTCATTAAAAACTTGGGCTTTGAAGTCTGCACATATGGATTTGCCTCTTGGTTCTACCACTCTGGCTGTTCTGAGGAGAAGGGGAAGGAGTAGGGATTGGGGTGATGATGACAGAGGGAAATTGGTTAGGAGATTATTATAGTAGTATAGGAGATTAACGATGGTAAGCATAGACTAGGTTGGCAACAGTGGAAGTCGTATGGTCAGATTTGGAAAGCATTTTCAAGGTAGTGCTGTCAGAACTGGTGTATGGATTAGATGCTGAGAGCAAGACAAAGGCGGGGCAGAGAGGGAGTGTAGGATGACGTCTATGTTTTTAGTCCAAGCAATAGGGCAAATAGTAGAGACAGAAAGAAGTAGATTTGGGAGCAAATAAGGGACAGGGACTAAGGAGTTTTGTTTGGATAAACTGAAATGCTTATTACATGTCTAAGTGGAAATGTTAAGTAGGTAGTTGTGTATAATTAGTTAAAAGACGGTAAGCTAGAGATAAATTGGAGAATTGTTATCATGCAGTATTTAAAGCCAAAAGATTGAATGTTAATCACCCTAGGAATTTGATGTTCATAGAAAAGAAGATCCAAGAACTGAGGCTTGGGATATTCCACAATATTTAGAGTTTAGAAGAAGAGGAAGGTACAACAAAGAACCTGAAAAGGCACAGTTGGTGAGGCAGAAGGAAAACCAGGAGAGTATAGCAAGTGTTCATAGAAGGAGGGAGAGAATAACTGTGTCAGTGCTGCTGAGAGATCAAATAAGATGAGGACTAGGAAATGACTGTTAGTTAGAATTGGCATGACAGGGGAGATCTTGACAAAAGAAATCTCAGAAAATAAGTGGGAGATAAAAACCCAGTGTAAGCTGGGGGTATAGGTTGAGGAAAGGATGAAAGGTGACAAAGTAGAGAAAACAAGGTAAGTCTTTTGAGGAGCTTTGCTGTATGGGAGAGCAGAGAAATGGAGTAGTAGCAGTGAATGTGGCATTGGGAATACTTTCAGAGGCTAGACAGTACAGTATGTTTATGATACCCACTAGAGCTAGAACTAACAACACAGAGGAGAGACAGGAGAACCGAAGGAAACAACCTCCTTTCAGAAGCAAGAGGGGATGGGAACCAGTGCCGAAGGTTGGCCTTGACAGGAACAGAAATATTTCACATATTAAACAGGCATCAAGGCAGAGTATAGGAGTATAAATACTGGTGGATTTGTAGATTCTGTTGGTCATCAAAATATGAGGTAGTAGTTCTGATAGCTTCTGTTTATCATTAAAGTAAGAGTATCTAAGGACAGGGCTTTAAAATTTATTTTATTTTATTTTTTTTTGAGACAGAGTCTCACTCTGTTGCCTGGACTAGAGTGCTGTGGCATCAGCCTAGCTCACAGCAACCTCAAACTGCTGGGCTCAGGCGATCCTCCTGCCTCAGCCTCCCAAGTAGCTGGGACTACAGGCATGCGCCACCATGCCCAGCTAATTTTTTCTATGTATTTTTAGTTGTGTGGCTAATTTCTTTCTATTTTTTGGTAGAGACAGGGTCTCGCTCTTGCTCAGGCTGGTCTCAAACTCCTGAGCTCAAATGATCCACCCACCTCGGCCTCCCAGAGTGCTAGGATTACAGGCATGAGCCACTGTGCCTGGCCGGGCTTTAAAATTTTGCATGATTTTTTTAAGCTAAAAAAAATGAGACTTAAAGAAATGTGTTCTGGTGGCTTGCTGCAGGCAGTGTTTCCGGTTTCCCCTGGGACTGGAAGTAATTTTTTTTGCTCTTAGATGTACTTAGCTAGGTAAGTGTGAGAAGACTAATCTATTAATGCTAAGCTCTATAGCATGGCGTGTAAGGCCCTGTAGGAGCTAGCCCCTGCCTACCAATCCTATTCTGTCACGCTGCCAATTTGCTCTCTCCCCTGCTTCTTTGTGTGCTCAGTCCTTTAAAATCATTGTCCTCCTCACTTTCACATTACAGTACAATTGTTCACAATGCTCCCTCTACCTACAATGCTCTGACCAACCTCTTATTTTCTGGTTAACTTCTTATCTTCAGTTCTCAATTTAGGCAGGACCTTTGAGAAGCTTTCTCTAACCTCATTCATGATAAAGAGCTTCCTTTGAACCTTGCCCTTTTATATTAACATTACTTGTTTGCGTCTCTTTCTCCCTACTGAATTATGTGCTTCTTGAGTACAAGCCTGGTGCACTATGGTGTCCTCTTGGTAAATATTTGCAGAACTGAAATGGCTATAATATCTTTACTTATTAATAATTTTTTTTTTTTACACAGAGTCTTGCTCTGTTTCCTGGGCTAGAGTGCCATGGCGTCAGCCTAGCTCACAGCAACCTCAAACTCCTGGGCACAAGCAATCCTTCTGCCTCAGCCTCCCAAGTAGCTGGGACTACAGGCATGCACCACCATGCCCGGCTAATTTTTTCTTTATATATTTTTAGTTGTCCAGATAATTTCTTCCTATTTTTAGTAGAGACGGGGTCTTGCTCTTGTTCAGGCTGGTCTCGAACTCCTGACCTTGAGTGATCCTCCTGCCTCGGGCCTCCCAGAGTGCTAGGATTACAGGTGTGAGCCACCGCACCTGGCCATTAATAATTTTTATAATACTACCTAGCTTGTGGCTGTAACAACCAGGTGAGGAGTAGTGATAATCTGCATAGTAAGCAACATTGGTGACTGCTACTTTTTATTAGGTCCCACATAATCTGTAGAATTATTCATTTGATTCTAGTGATGTGATCAAATAGATGTTAAATAACCTTCTCTCTTTTTTCTCACTTTTCTTTCCTAGTGTGAAGAGTGGCCAGATTCGAAATCTGGAATCTGCCCGTGTCTCAATGGTTGGCCAAGTCAAACAGTAGGTCTTATTTTTCTCCCTTGGGCTGAAACGTGGTGAGAGAATTAAAGATTGCATTGATCTATCATCCTAGTAAATGCCTTCATTATTTTTAGATGATTTTATAAATGAGCTCAGGCCAGCCATATAAATTTTCTTTCTTCCTTCCTTCCTTCCTCCTTCCCTTTCCCTTTCCTTCTCTTTCTCTTTCTCTCTCTCTCTTTCTTTCTCTTTCTATTTTTTAGAAATCTGAAAGCTAGTTAATATCTTCTGTATAGTACTGGATTGCCTTAGGAAAATTCTAGGTGTTAAAAAGTGAAGAATCCTAGAGAATAAACATTAAAAATTATGTCCACTTTAGTGCTGGCAGGTATGGTTTCATTCTGGTAACAGTCTCCTTCTAAGCCATACCTAATTGTGAGGAAATTATTAATATAATAAAAAAGCTCTGGCACAGCCTGAGTGAAAGCCAGGTTCTAAGAATAGCTAAGGTTATTTAGCCCAGTTGATCTTTCTTGATAGAGTTACATGAGTCCTGGGTATTGCTGTATAGCCACAAAATAAACCAGGCAATCTGAGAAAATTTTGCCCAACAGAACAGACAGCAGTGCAAGACTTAGATGAAAATCTTAATGCCATTATTTAATGCTACTTGCCAGGCACTGTGCGAGGTATTTTATATACACTATCTCATTTTTAAAACCTCGTATTATAGAAAAGTTTCATACATGTAAAAGAATAATAATACAATGAATCCCAGTGTACCCATTGTCCATTTTCAATAATTATCAACTCATGGCCAGTCTTGTTTTTTTAATCCATGCACCTGTTTACCTCCATTAGGCACAAAATGTCTTGAAGTAAATTCTAAACAAATATAATTTCCTCTGTAGGATTTCAGTATGCTCTGAAAGATAAGGACTCTTTAAACATAATCATAATGACATTATCACACCTAAAAAATTAACTTTCTTAATATCAAATATCTAATCAATATTTACATTTCTGATTATCTCATAAATTTTATAGCTAAAATGAGAATCAAAATAAGGAAGATAAATAGCAATTGGTTGATATATCTCTTAAATATCTTTCAATCTGTAGGTTCCACTTCTGTCTCTTTTTGTTTGTTTCTTTGTTTCCTTGCAGGTAATTTCTTAATGAAACCTAGTTGTTTGCTCCATAGAATTTCCTGCAATCTGAATTTGTTGTTGATTGCATTCTTTTTTTTTTTTTTTTTTTTTTTTTTTTTTTTTTTTTTTTTTTTTTTTTTTTTTTTTTTTTTTTTTTTTGAGACAGAGTCTCACTCTCTTGCCTGGGGTGAGTGCTGTGGCGTCAGCCTAGCTCACAGCAACCTCAAACTCCTGGGCTCGAGCAATCCTACTGTCTCAGCCTCCCGAGTAGCTGGGACTACAGGCATGCACCACCATGCCCGGCTAATTTTTTCTCTATATATTTTTAGCTGTCCAATTAATTTCTTTCTATTTTTGGTAGAGACGGGGTCTCGCTCTTGCTCAGGCTGGTCTCG
>RJWJ010008888.1:0-51794 GCA_004363605.1 Indri indri
AGCAACAATGTTCCAAGCGGGAAGAGGTCATGTAGAGAGAATCCTTGGACACTAATCAAGTCTGCTGCAAATGACTTTTTTTTCCTTCAACATCTGTTTCTTTATGTATATAAAAAGGGTTTTAACCTGATCATCACTGAAGTCTGTTACACGTGTTCTTCCAAATGCATACCATTACTATCGGGGGATGCTCGAAAAGCATCTAGCTGTTGTGGCAAAATCACCCAGATCACATATCTAACCCAACTTGAGAATCACTTAGTGTTTAACAAGAGGACAGCAAAAATGTGTCAAGTAAATTGTCTAATATCAGTCTTAAGAAAGACATAAGATGACGTAAGAAAAGGTTATCTTCATAAAAGAAATCATGAATTGTCACTTTCGTAGAAAGCCTTAAAGTACTGTATAGTGACTGTCATAGTTACAAAAACCCTATAAAGCAGCTATTAGTATCCCTTCTTTTACAGCAAAAGAAAAGCACACTCTCAGAAATTTCAAGATGTCTTATAACAACAGTCACAGTAAGAATTTAAATAAAGTTTTTGACACTAAGCCCAGTATTTGGTTACTATACCATAGCCTGTTATTTATTAAGTTAGCATTTTCCTGCTCTGTAATGTTTTTAAAATATCTTTTCATTTGTTTTCCCTTTAAAAAAAAAAAAGCAACACGAATTTTGGGTCTATATATTTCTGTTATATAAAATAACATGACAGCCCAGAAATTCAAAATGAAATGAGAAAAAATATTCTATAAAGGTTAAGAGTACAAGAATGAATCGTGGTTTAGATCCTGGCTTTATCACTTACTAAGTCAGTTGGGTCAAATCTTTTAACTTCACTCTGTCTTAAACACTTTATCTGTGAAACTGAGATTCTAACTTCATCACGTAGGGCTATGAGAACTAAATGTTCATGTTTATAATGTACGTAGCACCCTTTGTCTCATAGTAATCTCTGAATAAATGCCAGTTAACGTTGTAATTTCTGCCATTGTTTAAACATATTCAAACCAAACTGTCTGTTGTCTTCTTGTTTATAGACTCTTTGCTCTGATCATATTAGATTTCAAAGTATTATACTCTGGAACCAAATACGAAATGTATAACCAAATAAATAAATAAACCCTTGTCCTTCCAAAATGCCTCAATATATCCAAAGATAGGAAAACAGGAAAGTTGTATGTTTGTTTAATTTTCATATATTTTGAAAGAAATAAAACTCATTTTCCTTATCTATAAACATGAAAATTATCCCCTAAAAGTGTCCAAAACCTTCTGATAAAAGTGATTTTAAAGGCTCCATATTTAAGAATTCATATTCCTATAGGAAGATTTCATTGACAGTGCAGAGATTAGCAAACATGAAGGGATTTTGAAATTGGCCAGTGAGTAATTAGATGATTATATTTTGGGGGAAAAATATACTTCCTGTGAAAAGATGTGGCAAAACTGTGTAATGAATTAAAAATAGTTCCAAGAATTATAAGGGAAATTTAAAGAGAGCATCAAAACATTTACAAAAGATAGAAAACTGACAAATTTGGAAACAAGGAAAACCAAGTCTTGTTTTTATGTACCTTTAACACCTTTCAGGTATTGTATACTGACGAAAATGAAAAATCACATTCCTTCTAAAGAGAATCCAATCAAAGAGAAAAAGGATACATATTTTAAAAACTGGAAGAATCACAAATTGTCACTGCTACTGTGCAAAACTGTAGCAGAAGACCAGTGTTCGGAACTCAGAGATTGCCAAATGAAGCCCCGAAGTCTTTTCACTAAAAAGTAAGTTCGAACATAAGAAACTACAGCTCTCTTAAATCTGACAGACCATTCCAAAATGTGTCCTCTTTATGTGATGCATTCATATATTACTGATTATCATAAAAAGTCATTGTCAATAGAGATACAACTCTCCTCATATTTAGAGATAATATCACTCAATCTTCTCGATAATCATAAGTTGGAAGAAACCTCCTGTGGCTATCTGGTCTCCCCAGTCTCTTCAGACATGGTATTCTCTAAGCTATCCTTCAATGACAAAAAAGCAAATGATCAACACTGAGACCTGATTTATCCAGAGGAACTTATTTGGTGAGGAGTAGTCCAGCTCACCGCTGCACAGAAACAGAATAGTTTCATAAATTGAGAAGATCCTTAATTAACATTTAAGAAAACGGCTTATTGTCACTTAAGTACATTATGGCATAAATCTACAATGATCCATTACTTACTAGCTTTAGCAATGTTACGCACCAATGCTTTGCCAACCTTTTCAAAACATTAATGTACAACATTCATAAGAACATAGCTATGGCCCTATGAATCTTCTTATCCATGGCTAATGTATAACAGACAAAAGGCCAATTTCAATATCCCAGAAAATATTGTTTTGTGTTGATGAAATAGCAGATGAAGCTACCGCTTATTTCTTCACAACTCTGTATTTAGCAAAACGACTACAGTTTGTCTAAGCCACGAGCACAGCTTACAAAATTATTAATATAAGCACTGCTCGTGGCTTAGCTGGTAGGTTATTTATCCTAAAGGGTTGAAGAGAACAGTGAAACCATCATGGTCTGCAGATGGGACCTGGAGGCTTAAGTGTTGCATTTAATTAATGTGTTTAAGTATAACATGAACAAAATATGTTTGTAATCTTTTCTTTTGAGAAAAAGAACACAGATGATTTCCCTGAGCATCCAGGAGCAGGTTGTGACCTGTTCCTTATTCTCCTGGCTTTAGTGAACACATACATTCACAATGTAGTTCACTGGTTTAGTAAAAATTTACAACATAGCTTGCAATTATTTGACATCAGTCTTGGATTTTAAAGAGAAGAAAAGCCCAAGGAGAAAAAAAAAAAAAAAGTGAGGAAGCTGGTTAAATTAAGATGCAGTTTTTTCCCTCTAATTAGTGATTCCTAGGGCCAGAATGCAAGTCTATGTCTAAAAACACGATGTTTATATTTGTACTGAAGGCTTTGAGGAAAGTCACTCATTTTTGCACATTTTGAGTAGGAATTGGAAGACGTTATAACAGCAGCTTATCAGAATTGCTTCTGGATATTAAACCTTCCTCGGAATCAGCTGGGAAATCACCTTGGACTCTTTGCAGAGAAATGCAAAGAACTGAAACTGCTGCAAACCACCTGGGGAGCGGGACCTCATTAGGAGCAGACCTGTTTGCAGAGGGAAACATGGCCAGGTTGTGTCATGTTCTTGTGCTTTTAAAAAGAATGCAGAGCCAGTTGAATAGTTCTAGTGGAAGGTCAAACTTTTCTATGTTTAGCCATTTGGGTTTGTGTTAATTAATAAGAAACGTTCTGTAAATATACATTCTTAATTGCAACTAAATTAAATATTCATTTGTAACATTTGCTCTAAAAACATTGATTTCTTAATGAGTATGAAATGAATAGGTCATGCTTTGAGCGCATACAGAACTATTCATAATGCATTAGCAAAAAGAACTAACTGGAGACAGTAAATTCTGAGCTTCATGAGGATATGGGGAATGCTCTCCACGAAATAAACGTTTCCTGTTATTATTATTATCCTCCTAAAATACGCATTTTTAAAAATCAGAGACTATTTTGTTTATACAATAAATACTAAACAGAGTAGATTATTTCACTTTATATGCCAGATTCAATCATTCCGCCTTTCTATGCAATTGAAATAGACAAGATTGCAATCGTTTTACCTGCATTATCCACAGCTACTTTAAAGAGAAGTTTCCTTCCTTGGTCTTGCACTTTACTAAATATTCCACAGCCAACCATCACAATGTTTCTTTAAAAGTATAAATCAGTTGATGCTACATCTTCACTCAAATGTTCAAATGGGCTTCCTTCTAAAAAAGTAAGATTCAAGGTCCTTTCCGTGGCCTAAAATACCTCTGCCTTACAGACCTCATTTTTTATCACTTTCCTGCTACTCTGCTACGGCAACACTGTCATCCTTGGCTTTGCATCAAACGTTGTGCATGCCCACATCACACGGCACCCAGAACATTCCTCCATCTCAACCTTAACATGGCACCTTATCAGAGAAGTCTTCTCTGATCACCTTAGCAATAGCAGCAGCCCCATCACAGTTCAGAGCTGTATCCTGCTTGCACCCCCAACTGAGGACCTAGTACCTCCTGACATATTGAATATTTACAGATCCATTTGTTTCTCTGCATCTCTTTCTTCTAGAAGATGACCAACATTGGAGCAAGATTTTGTCTGTTTTGACCACAGCTGGAATTCAGAGCCTGGAGCAATGTCTGAAACACAGTGCACTGCTCCCCCTTTAGCTGCCATCGCTTAGACTAGACGCCGTGCGATTCAAAGGCGGCTGGTCCATGGGACAGGCAGGGCCCTGTGATAAGATGAGACACAGAAAGAGCTCGAATAGTCTAATCGTACTCCCCCTGATGTTGAAGTTTGATCTAGCAAATATCAAGATAATGAGTCCATTTGTATTCGGGGATGAAGCTGGGAAGATATTTTGAGAGGGCTGGAGTACAATGGGGACTTTGTGGGGTCACGGAGAGCCAGTGTTGTAAAGCAGCAGAAATCGTGAGCAGACAGAAAGATAAGCAGAGTTGCCATCAGCACACATCACAGAGCAGAGACAAGCACACAGGTACAGGCAGTTTGTTCGTAAATGTCTCCGTTCCTGACATGTTTTCAGCTCATACACAATTTTTGGGGGGTATCTACACACAATACCATCAAACAGATTTTCATTTTTTTCTGGTTAATTCAGTGAGATGATCCCTTCCAAATTAAAAGCAGCGGCAGCCTGTGAACCAAATTTTTTCATGATTGCTACCACTAATAATGACAAATGCCAAATAAAGCCTTGCTAGAACGGTCACTTGGAATAACCCACTGCTTACACAAACGTGTTCTTCAGAACTTTTGTAGATGGAGAGATTTGTGATATGAGGGCCAAAATATTACCTCCTCACAGACCCCATCTCTTGTCATCCATCCATTTAAGACTCTGGTCAAATTGAAGAGAATGTAAAACCTTATTTGAACTTACATTTGGAAAAATATACAGTGTCTCAAAGTTCTTAATTACAAAATAACAGATATATTTATTATTAATTCCAAATAACTGAATATAAAGTTCAACAGTATTAAGATACAAGAAGTGTGCAGAAGTTGACAAAATGTGTCAGGTGTAAGAACACACAGGGAAGAATACCACAGAGAAGTCAGAGAAAGGAAACGGTGTTACGAAAACCTCCAAAAAATAAAATATTAAAGAGGGATCCAGTCAAATGTCAAGTTTTACTTTTATCCCTTTACTAAACATGTCTCCTTTCTTTGGGTTGTGGCAAAGTCGTAACACGTAACCGAAATGTTTGTACCCCCATAATTTCCTGAAATAAAAAAAAAAAGTCTCCTTTCTTAATTCAACCAGCTCATTCCTTTTCCTTCAATTTTTCCTTCAAGTTCAAGGGTAATCTCCTTCCCTAACCATCCCAACACTGCGTGCATTTCTCACGTCTCAGCTTGGCTACTGTTCATGGCTCATTATCATTCCTGTCTGGTATTGCTGGCATATTAACTTTTATAAAATTACCACTGTGTCACTAAATTCAGGTTCATTATAAGCTGATTTTTTTTTTTTTTAGTTCCTAGGGATAAAATAACAGTGCTACATAATATAGTTATCTCTCTCTTTCCATTATTTATTATTCCTAGTTTCATTTTCTGATGGATACCACTGATCAGATCAAAATGTCTATATTATATAATAATGGTGAAGCAGAAATTATTTTTCCTTAATATAAAGACACAGTTTTAAAATTTTTATTTTTAACATTTTATTAAAAAAGAATCATTCTAATACTATTAAATCCAATTTTAAAACTTCAGATCATTAAAGTTACTCATTTGAGCATGTGTTAAATTGATAGAATGATTTTTTGTTGACTTAGTAATCTGTGTTCTTGAATCAAATGTTTTTGATAATGTTGAATCATATTTAATTCTAGTTATTAGTATTTGAATTTTTTATTAGTATTTGAATTTTTTGAATTTTTTGAATATTATTATTTGAATTAGTATTTGAATTTTTTATTATGTACATGTATAAACTCAGTATGGCTATTTCTATTTTAATTAACATATCACCAAATTTGGGATTATGATATTAACTTCAGATAATGATTTGTTAATCTCGCATTGTTTTCTTGAGTTAGAACAGACAATGTAACTTGATAACTATATTTTTCTTCTCACTTTGAAAGATTTCACCAGTGAACACATAATAGTATTGTGGCTTTTTAATGTAGTATTTTCATATTTTGACAATTATCCCATTAGTTATTATCCACTACTTTTAATAATTCTGTTTTAACAATTTTGTGTTGAAATTTTTTAGAAGACTATCTCATTTAAAATTTATAATATATAATTAATTTATATATTGTAGTATCTATTGTCAATTTTTACACCCTTTTTCTCTTACTTTGTACAGTTATCTTTTTCCATTTTTTTCCCATACCAACTTTACATTAACCTATTTTATGATTTTTGTAAATCAGATACATTTTTTTATGGGTTGATTTGGCTGGGCAAAGCTCACAAATTCCTTTAAGCTGAGCATTCGCCCCTCCAATATTAAATCATTCTGTTCTTCCAGGTATCAACTTATGTTGAGAGACAGCAGAGGACAGTTAACCAAGCAGGTTCTACAGCCAGATTTTCCAGGCATGAATTTCAGACTCACCACTTACCAACCGTGCGAAGTTGAGCAAATTACTATCACCTGTGTGCTTCAGTTATCTCACCTGAAAAATCAGGCTAATATCTGTGTCTACCTCACAGGTTGGTGTTGCGGACTAAATGCATCGATTCGCATGAGCATTTAGAAGACTGTCTGACATAGAGGGAGAGCTCAATAAATATAAAGCAATTATATTGATTTTTGTTCTACTTCATGGAATAACAATGATACAAGGTAATATGATATGGAAGGGAGTTATTAATCTGATCCCTCCTGCCACCTGTTTCATTTTCAGGAAAGAAAAATGTTCAGGGGTCCAGCCCGAAAGAAATAAACTCTTCTGGTTGTTTGTTTAAATATCTGGGTTTATGACCCATCATCATCTCTCTGAGCGGCAGATGAGTGCAATGACTCGTCAGCATTTTTCTGCATGTGCACACTAAATTCCCCACAACATGATGAAAACACCTGAAGCCAAAGGAGCATGTCTATAAATATCCACTCAGGTAAACAAAAATAACATAGCACCTTATAAACCTTCACCAGGGGCTACGAGGGGACCAATATAAACAATCATTTGTGGAAAATGAAGCAGAGATTTAAGAGAATATAATAGCACCGTGTGTCTTTAGAATCAGCCATAAGGTATGCAGTCTATTAGAATTAACTATTAATAGACGTTTATTCCTTCTGCAACCCTGCAGTAAAACCTTCAGGAAGGAAGCAGATGTGATCTAGAAGCCAAGTAGAATCCCATCCTTTTTTACGGTCCGCAAAGGTACTTACTCAGTGCCGTAAGTGCTCTCGGGTTTTGATGACGATGAGATGTCTGCAGACTACATCAGACTAGGGAAGTTTTTCTTGAGACGCGAGGCCATGCAGTGAGGTAAGACCTTGATGCTTCTAGAATGCGATTCTAACGCTTACCCAGGACGCTGGCCACAGGTGATTTCTGGTTCTCACCCTTAAATCTCTTTGACGCCGTATTTCACCTGCACCTGTTCCCTGTTTCATTTACTTTCCAAGTATCACCTGTACTTCAAAGACGATTGTGGCTTCATTTAATCTGTGACTTATTAAAAAAAACCAAAAACTAAGTGAATCACACCCTATGGGCTAATATAGAAACTTGAAAATTAGTTGAAAATGTTCTTCAATGCAGTGACTTTCCCTGAGAATGGGGAACATAGATATGAAAATATGTAAACAGGAGAGATATTTTGAAAAGCATATTTATAAAAAAGGTAAGAAATGAATTAATAGTGTATTTATATTGACATTTTATCAATGATTTTATTTTTAAAGTAATCAACAAAGAAGAGGGCGTTCAAGAAGTGTTTATCTCTTTGGTAATCTTTCACGAAAAGAGAATCTGCTGACTGAAGCTTCTGCACAATTCGTCTGCCAGTCCTCAGTGGAACATGGAATTTGCAATGTACAGGAAGTGTCAGACTCAACTAATTATACTCTTCGCCTTATGAATAAACTGTTACTATTGATTTTCTGCTATTCTGTGCTATTTTTAGTGTTTTAAAATTATATAACTGCTGTAGTATCACTTATCCTCTGGAAAACACAACCCCACTGTAGGGAAAATTTTAAGTGGTTGTAACTTTCCCACAGATGGAAAATGCCCCAGGACTTATCCAACCTTCTCTCAATCACACCCTCCCCTCTTGATTCCTGTGTCAGTAGGGAGGTCAGTACATGACGTTGCTCCTTGGTTGGAGAGAGATACCTTCAATATTCATATTTGTGTTTACATTGTGATAAGAATTCTCTGAGTTACTGTAAAAATAACTGATAAAATGCAAAATGTCAGGAAACATAATGACTTTTCTTATTGAAAACTGGCCTGGTAAATAGAAACCAAGGTTTAAAAGTATGTGTCTGGAAACCCATCTTCCCTTAGTAGTAGTTTTTTACTGTTGAAAGGGAAAGTCACCCAGCTGATGAACTGGGAGACGGTACTGGATACTCACAAGTTCTCTGTTACATCCTCTGCACAACTTTACCTTCTAAAGAGGAATAGGACATCGCCCTGGTCTTCAAGGAAGTGTTGGTCAATTGGGGCAGTAGATAAAGCAATCAAAACGATTGTGATAATTTAAAATCTATAATGACAAATTAAATGATAATTTAAAATTATCATACTGTCTTTATCTGTCATCCTCCTCCAAAGTCTCCAGTAGGCAATTCCTTCAGATGCAAAAATGTATCTTTCTTTGATCCAATTAATGAATTTGCTTCCAAACCAATTTCTTTTTACTTCCAACTTTCCCCAATTCTGACAAAAATAAATCAATCAGTAATAATAGTTTTAGCTCTCATCAAGTCTAAACTAGGTTAAATAGGACCTAGTTACAGGTGCTCTGTGTACATTTTTCACTTCTCAGGCCAAAAAAAAAAAAAAAATACTCCAGGAACATTATAAATGAGGAGCAGACCACTGAGGTTCTTGGTCTTGGGAGGAATTAAGTAGCGAGCGCAGCTGGGTCTGACCTTGCTCTTTATGATTCCGGAACGTTTGCTCTAAGCAGCACTCCATGCTTCCTCAAGAGTGAAACATTTCAGCTAAAAATATTACTTTGCAGCATAAATTTCCTTATCGCTAAATTTTTTGTCCCCCTAAATGGAAAGAGACTGGAAGATTTCTAAGGTGTCTTTGAATTCTGAGAACTGTGGTAGATGTGGTTTCAAAAGAAAGACAAGTAATTTTTTTCTTTATCTCCTCCTCAACAACAAAAATTCTCACATCACACTTCCTTACACGTAACGGTACAGTTTATATTACATTTTTTTAAATCTGAATGTTTGTTGGTCTGTTGATATTCTGACAGTTGATTTTGCAGGAAACGTAAGGGTCACGTGGAAGGAAATCAGTCCCAGGTAAAGTAAAAAAATAACGCCACAACTCACGTGATGATTTGCAGCCTTCATCTCTAGTTGTTATTGTCCATTGTCTTCACTATACATTTTGAAAATTCATTAAAACAGAACTCATCCTTCATGGAAAAGAATGATGTGAAGTATCATTTTTAAACAGTTTTAGAAAAATACTTGAAGTACTCCTTGGTACACATTTCCAAATTGTGCAAAGCTCCAGAGAAAACTACTTGTTCCTCTCACCCACAAAGGGACTACTTTCATCACACAACATGAGACAGGAAAGACAACTAAAACAGCAATCTGGAAGATTAAGCAATTCGCAATTGTAATTTAACAATCATAGCACAGTCCTGCTGCAGGAACAAGGTGGAAGAATCACATAGAATGTAGTTGTGAAGTAGTATATATTTCTAAGGGAAAACGGCATCGTAAAATAGTTTACGAGCCTAATGATCGAGGGCTCAGAAAAGAGTTACAAAGATTTTAAAGCATCGTGTCTTTAGAAGTCTTTTCTATTCTGTAAAAGTGAGTATCCTACTTGTCAGAAAAAAATAATACATAGATTAATTTGTTCTTGGCTTTTGTTCATGAATCTATTAACTATTCAAGTTGCTACTCCTAGAAAGAGAAATTCAGTCTCCAACCTCAGCCTGTTACTACTCTATTCTTTTTGTACTGGAATCATCCTGGATATCTGAGTTTCCACCTCTCCCCACGCACGATCGAGCTGTTCTTGGCCTCCTCTCCCTATCCCACACCGCAGCACCCCTGTTAGTACGTTAGCCTTCCCGTCGACAGATCCTTTTTTAAGGCAGCCAAATAGAAAAAAAAAGTTGAGTGCACGTGACGTACAATGCACAATTTTTACTTTCTTCTTGACCAGTTTCTCTCCAACAAAGTCATCAAACGCTCGCACGTGAGCGCACACGAGAACCGTTGATCTAATCATGGCGTTGTCATTTCTACCTTCTCATCCCACTTGCTGCCGCCTCTTACCCCTCACTATTGCTTTACCTTGGGCATTCTTCCTCTCTCCAGAACATCACGGTTGTTGCTGGAACAGCTCTTCTGCCTACCGCCTTCTCTCCTTCCAGTCCCACCTCTCTAATAACCTTTCTGCAATTCAGATCCAATCAAGTCAGTTCTTTGTTTAAAACCTTTATTAACTCCCTGGAGACTTTGTCACTAACTCCTTATGACTCTATAGCACTGATTTAGGTGCGAAAGAGCCTCATTCTGTTGCCTCCGCTGGAATGCAGTGGCATCATCATAGCTCACTGCAACCTCAAATTCCTGGGCTCAAGCGATCCTCCTGCCTCAGCCTCCAGAGTAGCTGGGACTACAGGTGCACGGCACCATGCCTGGCTAATTTTTTCTACTTTTAGTAGAGATGGGGGTCTCATGCTCATCAGGCTGGTCTCAAACTCCTGGTCTCAAGTGATCCTCCCACCTAGACCTCCCAGAGTGCTAGGATTACAGGCATGAGCCACTGTGTCCAGCCTAGTCTTAAGTTATCATAATAAAAAGTCAGTAGATGATGTCTAAAACTAACAAATCAAGAAAGAACAAATCAGCATGTGTGTAGAGATTTGCTGGTGAAAAAACATAAGAAGAGTTTGAAGTGTTTGTTTAGAACAGTGGGATTTGGGATAAGGACCAGCACTGAAATTGCAAGCTTTCTATGACCCTCTGATAAAATTGAAAATGAAATCATTTTCAAAATAATTTATCTCTACTAATAATCTGTTTAATATGTGAGATGAGCACTTACAATTCTCCCTTAAACACACTTTTCTTAAATTATTGAAACTATAAAATATATTTTTCTGCAACTAAATAGCAGAATGATAATCTCTCAGGAAGAGAACTGCAATACAAGCTTCTGGTAAGTGCCAAAAAAGCACCACATTTCCAGGCTTGGATCCAGACAATGGGAGAAAAGGCAGCTACAACCAGTCGTTATACTCAGTGGATGGGAGGGTGAAACAGTCCACATGCTCCAGTGAAAAAATAGTGAAAAAGTCAGCTACTCTGGGAGTAAAGAAAAAAGGCAATTTCAGTGGTCTGAGTAGTGTAGCTACCTGTAAATTAACAGTATTTATTCATGAGTTGTACTCTCCTGTTGTGTGAGGATGCCATGAAAACCACCATGGAGAAGAGTCAACAGAAATGAGGAAAAGTAAGAGACATCACCCCAAGAGCGGAGTCCAGGAAGAATCTCTCTTGCTTTGGGTGGAAGCAGCTAACTTTAACAGGAGGATGTATATGGGAATCTCTTGGAGGACGGCTGCATCTGGATGGAGAAAGGATTTAGTAATTACACATGTGCTGTCTAGAGTTTTTACAAACATTTTTTGAAACCCATGATTTATAAACCCATGATTTCTTTAATTTCACATCCCTAATGCTAAGCACGGTTGTAAATTGAATTCGGTACGATTTAATTCTACTATGCTGTATTCTTCAGAGTCATGCTTTTATATGGGTAACATAATGTTATCGGCTTTGACCTAAATTAGATCTGGATTCAATAAGTATGGCGACTTTGTCAAATAGTTAGTGTTTTGCCTTTGAGAAGGGAATGTGATCGTTTTTGGAGTATTTAATGGGAGATAGTAAATTACAGGACTGTGCTACCATACTGTGACCTTTTCAGTATTCAGTGGTTTAAATAGCTGGTCTTTCTATCCTGCTTGATTAAAGCTCCACTAATCATCAAGAAAGTTAATGCAAGATAAAACATTTTTTTAAAATGCCACAGCATTAATCCTTTCATATGGTAGAAGTTGGAATGGGAACCGTTAGACATTTGTAACAAATTTCAATGTCTCCACCGTAGTTGCAAATCTTTAGACAGCAGCCATTGACTTTGGATGATGAAATCGCGACCCGGTAAAACCTTGATCCAGCACTTTTCAGAGTTACGGGATGTAACAAATGTGCCTGCCGTGCATAGAGAGGAGACATGACCTTGGAAAACAACGTGGATGTCTTCCTTCCCCATAAAGTATCGCACATCAACTGCACCTCCTGAGAATCCTATTTATAAAGACATCTAGTGACATCACTGTTAGAATACCTTTCGGTAATCCATTGCAAATCACACACCTCAATGAGAGTTCGTTCTTATTTACATCCAGTGAAGTAATTTATAACCGATATAAATCTGTGCTGAGCTAGTACCTATGTTTTACTAACTAATTAATAAATAATTATTAACTGAGAAGCAGCTAATGAATAAAAAAAAGATCTAATACTTTAAATGTAGTTGGTTTTCATATACAGCCCTTTTTTTAGAATCATAGAAATTATTTCACTGACCAGTTTTATCCAAAATATTCAGTTATTTTTTTATTCCCCCTATAAGAGAGATCACGCAGTATTTTTCTTTCTTTCTTTTTTTTTTTGGAGACAGAGTCTCACTCTGTTGCCTGGGCTAGAGTGTTGTGGCATCAGCCTAGCTCACAGCAACCTCAAACTCCTGGGCTCAGGTGATCCTCCTGCCTCAGCCTCCCAAGTAGCTGGGAGTACACACATGCACCACCATGCCCGGCTAATTTTTTCTGTATATATTTTTAGTTGTCCAGCTAATTTCTTTCTATTTTTAGTAGAGACGGGGTCTCCCTCTTGTACAGGCTGGTCTCAAACTCCTGAGCTCAAACGATCCACCTGCCTCGGCCTCCCAGCGTGCTAGGATTACAGGCGTGAGCCACCGTGCCCGGCCTGTATTTTTCTTTTTTTGTTGGGCTTAATTCACTTGGCATAACGTCCTCCAGGTTCATCCACATTGTTGCAAATGGCAGGAATGCCCTACATAGAAATGAAGAGGAAAAAGGTAGTTACCAGACGCAGGGAGTAGGCGGGTGGGTGGGGATGGGATAGGGAGATGGAGGTCAAAGGGTACAAGGTTGCAAATACACAGGATGAATAAGCCTAGAGATATAAAGCACAGCATGAGGACTATAGTTAATATTTTTACTAGAAATTTGCTAAGAGTATATATTTTAGGTGTTCTTACCACGCAAAAAGAGTAACTCCATGAAACGAGGAATATGTTAACTGGCTTAACCGTAGTAATCATTTCACCGTGTATATTATATTAAAACATCATGTTGTAGACCTTAAATATGTATAATAAAATACATTTAAGAATCGTCAAAGTTAATCTCTATTTCTACCCATCAGGGGACTCGGTATATTGTTAACAAATATCTTCTCATTTCAGAGTGAAGTATTTTATTTTAACCATCAATATGTAAGATTTGAGGTTATTGCAAGAAATAGTTGCTATTTATGTTGTTCATAGCAAACCTTTCAATGTCTGACACAATGCAGGCACTCAATAAATGCAAGGACAATGAGTGACTCAATAATGAATGAGAACACAGGATAATTACATTAATATTTCATTGTTTTCATGACACTACCGAGTTAGGATAAAATTGCTTTTAGCTGTGTTGTAGATTTGGAAAGTAGAATGACCAATATTGAGAGTTAAGAGAATATTATGTAAATGGATGTATGCATATAAACAATTACTGATAGGAGAGTTAGTTACTGGCTGGCAGAATGTTAGTTAATTGTGGTTTGACTGAATGACTTATGTGTTTTCTTCCTATTTTAATGAAGACATAAATGTTCAGTTCTTTTATCGAACCTTGGAAGTCATAACATTTATGGTGAAATTTTACCATTTAAAAGTAGATATGTTTTTTTATCAAGTTTCTTAAAACATTCTTAGTTTTTTAAACAGATCTTTTTTATTCTGTTTTTATTTCTTCAATTCATAGTTAATAGATTATCAGACAATAAAAAAGTTTTTTTTCTGACCTATATTGATTCTAAAGTCAGAAATCTAATCTGTAATCCAAATAAAATAAGTCTTACAATACTTGGAAAACTAAGCTTACGTGTATCTGATTTTATTCTCCACATCTCTTTAAGATAACACAATTTTTCATGTTTTATAAAAGTGCATCTAGGAGGTGCAAATGTATATTTAATGAATGAATGTTTTAATACATCCAGAGTATATTATACTTCATTATCCATTGTTTGACTCAAAAAATATTGATGAGGTGTCTAGCATGTATTAGAGTTGCATGAGGTGCTAGAGATAGTTTATTAAACAGAGCATAAAAGTGACCTGTTAGTTTACATTCTCATTAGTAAAAGGAGAATATAAGCAAATACACAATTAATAAGTGAGGAAATCTTAGCTGATGAAAAATTTGTAAAGGCAGCAAATGTTGATAATATACAAGAAAATATTTGGAGCTCATATTCTATTTCTATAATTTTTATTTAGCAAATTAAAAATACCTATACTATTCTTATTCTGTAGATAAGGAAAGTGGGATAATAACCATAACAAATAATAAATCCATAATAGTTCATCAAAATTGCTTGAGATTGACTTCGCTGATACTAGCACATCCTCAACGATTGGTTTTATAATTTAGCAGCACTCTTTTACTATTGCTTTATACTTAATAAATAATCATTCACTTTGCATTGTATACATAATAGAAAATAAGCTAGTGACATCTCTGTACAAAAGCAGTTTAATAATTTTAAATAGATCCAAGTAGCAATATTGGCTCAATAATCGAGTGTCAACTTTTTATGTCCTCTAGATATTCATAATAGAGAACTAGCTAATTGTTTATGCTGTCTGAAAAATATGGCTGAAAATATTAAATTCTAAATCAAAGTACACATATTTGGTAGTTAGCAAGATTCATAAATTTACAAAGAAGAAAATAGTAATATTGTAAGGGAACTTTGCAATCCCCAAACAGACTTTTCTTTAAGTTTCCTATATGGGACACAGATAAGTAAGGTACTAGAGGAGATGACATCCCTTTCACCATGGATACTCTAGCATGCTGGTCAGCTGAAATGAGGTTAAGGAAAAATTGGGTTTAATTGCTAAAGTATTTGTGAAAAATTAACATAAGAAAAAAATCGATTTTGGGGATGGATAAATTCACACCTAACGGGTGCTCTGCATGCTGTCTGGGGGATGGGTACGCTTGCAGCTTTGACTTGGACGATGCAAAGGCAATTTATGTGACCAAAGCGTTTGTACCCCCATAATATTCTGAAACAAA
Source organism: Indri indri (assembly GCA_004363605.1). Classification (NCBI taxonomy): domain Eukaryota; kingdom Metazoa; phylum Chordata; class Mammalia; order Primates; family Indriidae; genus Indri; species Indri indri. The sequence continues at coordinate 15,738 of RJWJ010008888.1, forward strand.
GAAAAAAAATCACTTCTGTCCCGCTGATGCCCAATCACATTTATTATGGGGATCAACTCACAGGAGTTCAACTATAAATCAGGGATGGGGTATTGACTGTATTATAAACATGGAAATAGCATAATCTATATCTTGGAATCATCCTTTTATTTCTTGTTGAATTCAAGGTTATCCTGGAGGTTTCTCCTTAGGTGTACGTTTATGAGAGTGGTGAAAATGTAGGAGGGAGTATTTCATAGCTAATTTCAATAGAGGGAGGGAGAAAACAGAAAGAAAAAAGACAGAAAGTGCTCTGCTATTCTCAAAATCACTTTAGAAAATTAATTAATTCATTGCTACCTTACTTCTTTATGTCTTTCATCAAAATTTTCTCCAACAGTACAGGGCTCTATGCAAGCATTTCCCTAGTTGAGGACTGAGCTGAAATTGCTGTTACCGTTTTAGGTTAGGAAGACTGCCATTTAAAAACTGAAAGGAATTTCTGTTAACTAAGTGTTAAAGCCTGAATTTATCTTTGTGCCATTTCCCTTTGGACAGGGAAAGATAAATCACACAGCAGAGCCGCCTGAGTTAGGCAAGACACAAATGCAGGGAAGCAACTGAAGAAAAGAATTTATGGATCAAAGATTTAAGTGTTATATTTACCAAGGTAAATTTACTACTTATTGTAGCAGATTTATACCCCTGCATAGGCTTCGCTTAGATTAATGTCTTGTTTTGTTTTATTTTTTTCTAAAGAAGAATTTAGACTGTCCTGTGTCATAAAGTCAGGGCTCATGCTTGCAGATTTGGGCATGCTCTTGTTCAACAGTAGCCCCTGGAGGACCTGGACCATAGAGCCTTAAAACAACAGGAGCTTCAACTTGATGCGCTCTTCACCACCTGCTACAGGAACCTTGATGAAAATAACCTGGACTGGAATTGGTAGAGCATGGTCTGGCTCAGAATGATCATGTAGTAAGCTCAGAGGGCATTGGTGCTATTATTTCTGACTAGAACTTTTTAGATCTTGGAAAAAAATGTGCTAATGTTGAACTATTGTTCTCTGATAACTCCTGTAAAACGCCATCCCCATGCTGCTATGCACAGCTGTGCAATTTGTGTACTGCAAAAAAAAATAGCCTGTCTGGGGACAGATAGAGGCTGAAATCCAGCCTGCCACAAGATTAGTTCCCACTAGAGGAAGGAGCATTTTTGGTTCTTTGCACAGACATGTATCTACTCACTGAACTGTGCATCCTGTAGATCTGGTCCTCTGAGAGGCATCTTTTTCTGTCTGCCTACAGAAGATGCCTTTTTCAAATTTGAACATGGACTCTGGATTGGCTTGCAGAAGGCTTAACTGCAGCCAGGTATGTAGGGGTTGAGATTTCCCTACAAGGAACATTTACTTTCTGCAAATTATCTGGGACATTATCCAGGCAATAATGACTCAGGGACCAGGCTTCAATAGAGAGAGGAAAAGTTAATTTCTGTCTGAATACTGGAATCATCTTTTTTTGGGGGGGGAGGGGCTATTCTGAAGCATGCCTATGTATAGAACCCTCCCAATGCCTCATGGTTGTGGTACAAGAACAAGGCAGGAAAATGGTAAATTAAGGCTCTCTAAAGACAGAAATTCCGCAGTAGTTACAAGCTATATTTTACTTCCTTTCCAGAATTCTAAACCTTTAGAAAATTCTTGTCACTGTGATAACTAGAATTGACTGCCCTGAGGAGAATTAAGGAATTAAGGAAACTACCCATTCACTATCCCTTGCTGAAGATACAGTTTAAAGGGAAGAGCAGTATTTCCTTCCCCAGGAAATCGTGGGGATACTTTTATTTACGGGAGGGGCAGTAGTTGCAGAGGGAGCTGGCACAGTCTGGCATGAATCCTTTCACACAGAATAATTTTTTTTCTTAAATACTATGAGCATAGTTGAACCAGGCGATTGCTCTAGAATTTGTATTTCGAAAACAATGTGGGTAACTACTCATAATAGTTATGGATAAAACTTGCCATAAAATTATTACTATTTATTAGCAGAAATTAGCTTTTGCATTTTTTTCTCTGCTATGAAGATATTTGATTTCTCTTTTTGAATTCTTATGTATGTTCAACAATACAAATTTATTTCTCTTTTGAGATGTCGTTTGGAAAAGATCAACAAAGTTTATGATAATCCCAAAAGAGGTGTCAGAAGCTTAAAATCAACAGAAATAACTGAGCTTAGAGCTAGTAAATAATCAACCAGAAGGCATTTGGCCAATGCCATTTATATACATTTTATATGCGTAAAACATATGTGAATACAGAAAAATAAGCTGTACTTAATTACCTGTGGTAACTATGATTTTTGTCTGCCAATTAAAAAAACATTTCTTCTTCTCCTGGTTATATTAATAAGCCTTGTTCTCATGGACATAAAGATGTGTTTATAACCCTGACTAGGTTAACCACAGCCAATCTGTCTCCTATAGTGCTTGGTCTAGAAATTCATGTGGACCAAGCAAGAACCCTCAGAGGTCTTGCATGATGTACATAAGTACGGTCCTGGGGAAAAGCCCTGGCTGTCTTTCCCAGGGACTGCTAAACAGAAATCTTGCAGAATGGGTTGGTTGTTCCTGGTCCTTATCTCAAGCCACATTAGAGAAGTTTATCTCTAGTCACAGAAACAAAGATCATCGCACTGAAAGCAGAGAAGACATGGATGGAGAGAATGAACACATACCCTGTGTAAGGTTTAAAATCAAGAAGGCACCGAGTCAGTTCTTTTTCTCTTGTGTGGTAAGCGAATTCCCTTTATTTGAGTTGGATTTCTAACACTAAGAATTCTCATTAAACAAGAACAAGCTGTGGAAACACTGCTAGATTGGGAAATTAGTAAATCTGCATTCTGGACTTTGTTCTCCCCTAGATTACTGCGTCTTTAAATAAATCAATTACTCATTCTGGACCCATTTCATCATCTACTAAATAAAAACTATGATAAAAATGATCTCCTAATTTTCCTTTTAGCTCTAACAATCTCCTTTTCAATGGCATGTATTATCTGGCCTTCATTGTGACATTAAATGTAAAATGCTAAGTTAAAAAGAAGCTATTAGAGAAAGCATTTGCTATCCGCATAGCATAGTTTTTCCAGGCAGAGAAATCAATGAAGTAGGATTGTTTTGTACAGAGGTTGAAAATTTATTTGCGACTGTCACCAGCATAACACAGTTAAACCATTCATTCATTCATTAACTATCTTTTAAAAATAATTACTATGAGCCAGATCCATTCTAATTATGGGATTACGGCAATGAACAATAGAAACAAACCCTGATGCAGCTTAATTTCTAGTGCTATTTATACAATGAACACATTAACAAATAAGTAAATTTTAAAAATTCAAATAAATGCAACCAGAAAGGTAACCAGGGTAATGGATTCTGATGAGGATAGTATATGAAGGGAAGGTATCTAATTTAGCTTGGCTAACAGGAAAATTCCTCTACAGAAGGGACATTTGACATGAGATCTGGATGACATAAGACAGCAATGATGGGATGATCTAGGGGGAAATGACAGAAGAAGACAAATTCCAGCAATTCGAATGAAGAAGGCATGCCAGACGTAGGCTGACTACGTAGAAATTATGCAGGGAATGAATCGCTTATGAGGATTCCTGGTTCCCTGTTCTTGAATATTCTCACTGAGTAGACTTGAAGAGGTCAGAATCATTTATTCAACATTCCACATTCACAATTTTTTGGTGGATCTTTGCAGATCCACCAAAGAAGACAGAAGAGAAATTCAGAATGGAGCTTCTTTCTTCTACAGCTAACGGAGATCACTTGGGCAATTGGAGGGAGAGGAGAATATGAAAAGATACAAAAGTAGCATTGCCTTCGTTTTCACTCTATCAAATAAAAAATAACTGGAATCAGTCATGGATGGAGCGGACCCTTTAATTCATTCCAAAATAAATACTGCAGTCCTACAGCTTTTCACGTGTACCTGAGCACATAAAATATTTAGAAAATTCTATCTCAGCAAATTTGGAAACTGCGGTCAATCTTAACTATCTTCCTTTACTTACAAAGATTTAGAGTGCTTTTGAGAGAGAGGGAAAAAGCTATAACTATCATTCTAAATCAAGCCAGGACCATTAGCACACCTGTCACCCTTAAGATAAAAACAAAGATGTGCACAAACTCCTTACATAGCTGAGAAATTGTTGGTCAGAAAATTGGTGGTATATTTAGATATTTGATATTACAAAATAAAAAAAAAATTCCTAGAAAAAGTATAAATGTCTGTTTCATTTATAGAACCAACCTTCTTTTCTTAAGTTCTTTCTGTTAGAATTTGAACAGGAACGGCTAAAACAAAACACAACAATATAAATTTCATCAGTAGTCTTCTTGAGAAAGTGTTAATTGATTTGTTTATTAAGATTGATATGGATAGCAATTCTTTTTTCACATTCCTTCTCCCAATTTGTAACTAAGTCCCATCACTAATACAAACATAACTAAAAGCTACGACATGGACTGGATCCCTGAGGGATCTAGAATATTATGACCAACCAACCAACGGTCAGTGTTCAAGGTCAGCTGAGGCAAGGGCTGGTGTGGTGAAGGGAGAAAAGAATCAGACACAAAACTGAAAGCTGACTTCTATTTCTGACACCGTCAGTGATTAATGGTCAAGAGATCCCAAGTGGAAGGGACATATCGTGCCTGGTGAGTCCTATGGTATCAAGAGCACAGGGGCTGTTCTGCTAAGGGTCAACTGTTGCTGATGGCAAGAACATAAAGCACATGTACTTTGGTATGAAGGGTATAACTTTGGAGTAAATGCAAAAGCCAAAATCTATGACCCATTTTTCCAGGCTTCTCTTTCCTAGAAAATCAAATCTCAGGCCCTCTCCATGGAAATCTTATACTTTAAGAAGATCATTCTACAAATAAACTTCAACATACAAAGGCAGTTAATACAGAGGAAGATCTAAAATTCTGAAATAAAATCATTTGGGTTAGTGTCTTGAATAGGACCAGTTCCAATTGCATGCGACCTTCACAGGGACCCCAAAAGCGGCCCCAAACCTGGGGTTTTATGCTCTGCAGTGGCTGTCTTGAAATTCTGGCTATTTTTGTCTTTGAGTTTCTGTTTTGGAAGTGAAGTCTGATAGAACAATGTCACACGCATGCATTGGAGGCTTGTAGCCTGGGTGTAACCTGTCCCGCCTCCCATGTCAACCCACCTTCCTGCCTCTCCTAGATGAGTTCTCTGCCACCTGCTCTGCGGCTCCCATCTGGCAACTGCCGCCGTCCTTCACACGCGATGGAGGGTCCAGGCACAGGCATGGGGAGGGTCACGCTTAAACACATGCCCTCGGCACAGAGTTGCAGGCAGGACTCCGTGCGCCTTTAAACCATTACAGCTCTGCACTTTCTCCACGAGTTTTCCATGCCCAAAGGAGCATTTCATTAAATAGGAAATAAAAAAACCCAACATGATTGCTAGAGAGAGAGAATGTAGAAGAAAGGGATTTTTTCTTTTTTTTTTTTTTTAGTGCCTTTTGAACAAAGGACCTTGTATTGTCATTTTTCACAGGGCCCCATAAATTACGTAGCTGGCCCTGATTCTGGATCTGCAATACTAGCTGTGTGATCCTGGGAAAAATCACTCAGTCACTCTAAGTTTTTTTTCTTTATCTGTAAACTGTGGATTTTGTTTTCTGTTGCACAAGGCTGCCAACTGAAAACACCATTATCTTGATAAGAAACATAGTATCAGGAGGACATATAATGAGTTGCCTTTGAGCTGATGGATTCATGGTTACTTCTGGTTCTAAATCACTTTAAACATATAAGGCTGTGGATCATCCACTGGAACCACCAATTCTAGAAGTCTCACTGCCAAGTCAGAGGGGGAGATACGTTTCTCAAACATCAGATTAGAACCTGAAGACACTTCCCACAGACTTCATTTTATTAATATGTATCTTAACCAAATTGTATAATATTCTTTAGCCTCATATTTAAACTATGTAGCAGATTAAATAAGATTATGTTGCCTAACTTAGAAACATAATTGTCACTTTTAACACCATAATGCCATTATTATATTGTCACAGGAAAATGTATTTTGTGTTTCAAAACATACCAGAATGAATTCTGATAATCTAGCCTCTTTGTATTTTGGAAGTATTACTGACAGTAATGCATTTTGAGATTTCAGTAGTGGTTGTTAGGGATGTATAAATTAAATAGTACCTTCTTCTTCTCCGTAGCTTTTCTCTGCCCTGTATCTCTAATTAAAAATTCACATGCTAGAGGGAGAGTTAGATCCAAGATACCCTGATGTCATGTTGTATATCTTCTCTCTTTCCCTTTCAGTAACTTGTCCTCGTGTGTCTTTCTTAACCATCTCTGTATCTTAACTAGTTAAAATTTAAATACACCAAAGCCCATGCCAATTTCTAATTTAATGATAAAAAGGAACTAAAAATTCATATGAAAATATTCCAGAACTGTTGGAAGTTTTTTTTTTTTCCTTTCATATTGCTGAGAAATATAGTCTTTTAAATACTTTATACTCAGGAAATATTTAGCCCAGGATACAGAAAGATTATCTTCTTATGTAGGATCAAAAGTAAGTACATATTGGAATCATGCCTCTAAAGCCTAATTTCACCACGAAGGCAGAGATATTAGAAGCACATCTTCCCTATAAGTAGAATTTAAAATTTATAAACATACCAGATAGTTCGGACTTTATGGCACAGGAGGAGGAAATATATAATTTGGTATTGGGGCTTATTTTTATTGCCCTACACATATAAATTATCTTCCCCCCCTAGACCGTATATTAGGTTGACGGGCCGTATTTAAATTCAGGTCCATAGAACGTGTTCCACTCTCATCACCTGGGGAGTTACAGAATGTCAAGTACATTGGAAAAGTTAGAATCAGATCTGACTATATAAGAAAATTCTTGATTAAATTTTTTCAAATTCACTGAAGATTATATAATCTTAAGAGGAAGGGAAATTATACAGTTCTTCTCTTACATACTACTATCATTTCAAGCAGAAATAATCAGATTATATATAGCAAAAAGATTTTTGAAATATTAAAGAAACCAGCAGAGAATACATGATTGAGAAGGAGGAAACCTGACAACCACTTATGTGTAAGGAGGGGACCTAAGGATCTTTGAGTCTTTTGTGCTGAGAAAATGAAGAAAGAAGAGGTGCATATTTCAATGAGCTAAAAATAGACCATCTCTCAAATGGGGCTCCACGGCTAAATCTGTGAGGCACTGATCTGCTCTGCACTGTTATTTCATGACATTTTCTCTAGTCACATATTTCCAAGTCCAAAGCTCACTATAAATGACATAGAGAATGACATAAATCAGATCACTCAATATCCTGATCGTAAAGCTCTTATCTAATTTTTTAACTCCACAAACCCCTTAACCACACATCATAACACTAATCCTAATACATTTTGTCCTAAATTTGCTGACTTTCCCTTGACACTACTTCCCTTTTCTTTCCCCACATATTCTTAAACAGTCATTCTACCTAGTTCTCTTTTTCTTGTTTAGTTTTTATATTCTCACATTTAAAAAATCATTTAATGCTGTTTCAAAATTTAGCCATATTTATGTTAAAGTTAAAATGAGTTCACAGAAATATGTGTCCTTAATATATGAATGTGCATATGGAATGACATAAAATCATATTTCGTATACACGTATTTGTATATGCAGACATGCATACACTCATATTCTTTTCAACTCTTGCAAAATTAATCAAATTTCATACGGTGTTAAAGTTTAAGTCTTTTCCAACTACTACATTACTTTTCTACTACTTTTCTACTTTTCTACTACTACTTACTAGATAGCAAGTAATACACATGATTTATATCAATACAGAATGAATGTCCTGAGATTAAGATGACCTTCTAAAATTGTGTTATAAAATTACATAAGTTTAGAGCACTCAAAAATAGCACTATTAAGTGAATTTGTAGGTCTATTTATTTACTCTCAATTTGGTTTCAGAAATGCAATCACCACCACCATCTTGCTTTAATTATTAAATGTCACGTCTTCAATAACTATCTTTTTTTTTTGGCACTGGAGTCGATATACTGAAAGATAAACATATATCCTCTGTCTTCTGTAATCTAATAAAACAAATTATATAGTTAGACAGATATAGATATATCTATAGATAGTCCCTCATTTTACATATATATAGGAACCATCATATTTTAGAAGGATAAATCACAGAAAGTACAAATCACTGCAGCTCAGAAAATGTCGACAAAAAACCCAAGTTAAAAATAGAATTAAAAACATTTCAAAATTACTAAGAGCAAATGCCAAATGTTCTCATCACAAAAAACTGGAAGTATGTGAGGTGATGGATATATTAATTCGTTTGATTTAATCGTGCATCAATGTATGTATATATCAAAACATCACAATGGACCTCATAAATATGTACAGTTGACCTTTGAACAACATGGGTTTGAGCTATGCAGGTCCACTTGTACATGGATTTTTTCTTTTTCCCTTCTCTGCTACCCCTGAGACAACAAGACCAACTAACTATTCCTATTCCAACCCCTCCTCAGCCTGCTCAATGTGGAGAAAATGAGAACAGAGACTTTTATGATGATCCACTGCCACTTAATACTTAGCAAATGTACTTTCTCTTCCTTATGATTTCTTAATATTTTCTTTCCTCTAGCTGACTTTATTGTAAGAATACAGTATATAATACATGTAGCATACAAAATATGTGCTAATTGACAGTGTTTTGGTAAGGCTTCTGATCAACAGTAGGCTATTAATAGCTAAGTTTTGGGGGAGTCAAAAGTTACATGAGAATTTTGACTGCTCAGGAGATCAGTGCCCTGTGTTTTTTGAGGGTCAACTGTACAGTTATTATTTGCCAAATAGGAAGAAAAAAACAGATTTAAGGAGAATATCAACAAAATCTTTTAAATAAATAAAATTAACAACTACCACTGTAATAACCTTCACAAAAAAGCAATGTTGGTGATTATTGCCATTGTTGTTTTGCTGTTTTGTGAAACAGGGTCATCCCAGACACTGGTGCTAGGGCAGCCACGCTCAGAAAAGAATTACTGATGGAGTTTATGTGTGTGCTTTGGGAGAAGACAATGGGAATTGTTCTACTCTCATATATCTCCTGTCGTAGGAGAAAAATACACAAAAGTCAGTGTTTAGCTGTTAAAGAAAATACTAAATAAAATTGTGTGCACTTTCTCTTCCCAGTTATTGTTCTAATTGATCTTTATCTATATCTATCTGTCTATATGTCATTTAAATCTCCCAGTTATTATAGAAAACTTTTCATGTTGTTATCACTTAACCGTTGAGGATAATGGAACACACATAAGTAACACGGCTAAGTTTCTCTCCTGGTAAATGGAAAGCTAGGATGAGATTCATGATTCTAGGTCAGAATGTGGATTATTAACAATATCGTTTAGATTATTATTAGCCCCTCAAACACACTACGTGTGGGCACACGCACACATACATGAGCACAGTTTATTTGTATGCATGTTAATCTATTTGAAACTGCATGGGTTTCTTTCTAATTTCCTACCTTTCTTGTGGGATTTCTTTTGGATTTATAGATTGATGATCATTCGTGTGAAGTAGATGCCCACTTAGTTGTGCTATCACTCAAATTAGCTAAAGAGAGAGTCTATTTCCTTTCTCCTTAACTATGAGCATCTGCTACCTTCCTGAAATGTCACACAATTAGATGTTTTAAATTTCTGCTGCATAAACATCAAGCATATATTATAATATTCATCAGAAGAATGTTAATTTTAAGTGACAGAAACTAAATTCAACCTAGTTTAGGGAATAAGGAGAATGCATTGAATTGCAGATACTATGGGACGGAGAAACAGACAAACTCTAAGAATGGGAGAGAAACAGCTGGGCTTTGGAATAGCTAGAACCAGGGATGAGAATGTTGGGAGGACAGCCTCTCTCTCTCTCTCTCTCTCTCTCTCTCTCTTTCTCTCTCTCTCCTTCATCAGATACCTGTCCCTCTCCCTGTATCTGCATTTCTCTATCTCTTTAAAGCATGTCAGTTTTGTTTCTCTGCAGAATTTGCTATGATTTGAATGTTTGTGTCCCCCCAAATTCATACAATATGTTTTATAAGGGTGCACACATGTTTAAGAATATATGTTTTACATACATACATATATGTGTATACGTGTGTATACATATATCATATGAAGTGGATGCTATTGGAGAGAAAATAGAAAATCAGAGAGAAAAGGAAAATAATGCAATGCAATGCAGTATAATACAAGGAGAAATGCAAGAATAAAAATTCTCCAGAAAAACTGATGATAACAATGTCCTAATTACTGGGGAGGAAAATAAAATAAGAAAGAAATATGATATAAATGAAAGTATATTTTTAAATATCTTTATGTAACCAAGCAAGGAGTTAACACTCACAACTGTTTGCCAATCTTATGAAACATACATATCTAGGGATAGAAAACATAGATTTATTAGCTCCTTACACTGACAGCAATTTTGGATGTAATATCAAGTATCATATCTGAAAAACCAAGAAAATGCCAAATGTATAACATTATTGGTTAGTGTAGCAAAGTGAATTTTACATCTGCCTTACTCTGGAAACTTTTTAGTTTGCCCAGTTTTAGTTATGAAATCATTATACAATATCACATAAATAATTTATAGATGTTCTCTATTTTGGGAAAACAGTACAAAGAAAAATGTCTGCATTTATCTGACTGCGATATAAACAAGAACTACAATTGACTAAGAAGCGGTGAGATGATCTAAGTTTTCTGCATGTTTATTTTCATAGTTAGATCAAACGTGGTTTCTGGCTTCCTCCTTCTCCACTCTTGTTATAAATACATGGCTAGGAATCACATCCTATCACCTTAAATATAAGGTCTATACTTATACGTATTTTCCCATAAACATGAGAAAAATTGTCCCAGTAAAACTACTTAGCAATTGTTAGTGGGGAAAGGGGATAGTGTAAATATTTTACTATTATCTAATTCTCTATAAGTATTGGAACAAACCTCTTAGAACCAAGTTAGTAATTGAGCTTTCACTGGACTTAATTAAAGATATTCTATATTTATTCTAAAAGCCAGACTCCAGATCCTTTGAGAACTGCTGTTGAATATTGCTCCCATCTTAGCAAACTGTCCACACTCACGTGTTTGACAAGTCATAGCACAACATAAGCACTTACCCATTGTAAACGATGTGTTATAATAGCTTTATAAATGAAGGCACTCTAGTTAATAAATACCATGTGATCAATTGCTGTAAGTTTCATTATTTCTGAATCACCTATACTCGGTTCTATACTTCTCATATATCATGTTAGAATATGTGTAAAATTATAAGTCCTGTTTGTATCACACAGAGTCAACAAATCCTGTTCAAGCTTTCTTAGGGAATGTCTTATTAGTTTCATTAGGAGTTGTTTTGAAAACATCCTCATTTCCTTATTTTTGTAATTCAAATTTGGAAGAGAGAATTTGTTTGGACATATTGTTATAACTCGGTGCATAAATCAAAAACAATACTGCCGCGGAATTAGCAGAACTTTATCTTTGTGTGAAGTGAGATACAGTCAGAATGCTACACTCCTCCATCATACCCTCTGTAAATCTGTACCAACAACATCCTTACAACAGTCATATACAGCACACACAACACAACACACACGTGTACACAACCCAGACAACCACGAACAGCCTGCTAATGTTTGAATGTTCGCATCCCCTTCAAAACTCATGTTCAAATTTAATCCCAATGCAACAATATTAACAGGTGTCACCTTTAGGAAAGGATTAAGCCGTGAAGGCTCCGCCCTGATAGATGGGCTCTGTGCCATGTACAAACGGTGGAGGGAGGTGATGCCCTCCCGTCTCTTCCACCGCATGAGGACACAGCAACCATCCGCTCTGGGGTACACGCAACAATGAGGTTCCAGCTTGGAAGCAGAGATTGGGCCCCGAACAGACACCGCACCAACCTGCAGCCAACTTGATCCTGGACTTTCTAGTCTCTCCAACTATGAGAAATAAATTTCTATTGTTTATAAATCACCCTGTCTGTGGTATTCTGTTATTGCAGCCAGAACAGACTAAGACGCAGCCTATTTCTGCTCCAGAGTTATCTTTTCTCAGGCCATTTTCTTTGCCTGACATAGTCTTTCTCCCTTTCTGTTTATTTTGATTTAGTGATTTTACTAATGAGCAAAGAAAAGAGAAAATGACTGAGAGATGAAATGGAAATTATGCTTTGAATGTTTAACCTGGATACATATAAAATATATCTCCTTATTCCCTAGGCTGAATTATTTATTTCATCTTTTGTGTATATGTGGTGGGTAGAATAGTGACTTAATTACCCCTAAAAGATGCCCTGAGATCTGAAATCTGTAAATATATAGCCTTATATAGTAAAAGACTCCTTTGTCATAGGTGTTGTAAAATAAAAAATTAAAAAAGTCTGAATAAAATATAGTAAGAGGGATTTTGCACATATGATTAAGTTAAGAATCTTGAGATGGTGAGATTATCCTGGGTTACCAGGTGGACCCAACATAATCACAAGGGTTCTTGTAAGTGGAAGGAGGAGGTTAGAGTCAGGAAGACAGATCCCAGGAGGCTACTCTGCAGGCTTTAAGGTCATGTGGCCACCAACTAAAGAAGGCAGATGGCCTCTGGAGTCTGGGAAAGGCAAGAAAACGAATTCTTCCTGAAGCTTCCAGCAGAAATTCAACTGCACCGTCACCTGGATTTTAGGAGTTCATCTATTTCCTATGCTACATATTTTCCCAGAAAGTTATTGACATAATTTTGGAAAGTATTTTAATGAAGAAGTTGACAATTAAAGTCAGGGTTGCACATTAATTAAAATATGTAAAATTTATATTCACGACACTACTTTGAATTTTAAATTTTTTCAATGAAAACCTGCCATACTTAGAGATTCTTAGAAAATTCTGCATATTCATCCGGTCCTCATCCAACAGATACCCCCATGGCAACAAAATGCAATTTTTAAATAGGTTCATAAAAACGTGGGTTCGACTGGCATTCAACTTTCAATAAATGTTGATTGAATATTCAGTCACTGTTCTAAGGATGGGAAAATACAGCAGTAAACAAATGTTACCAAAGCCCCGACCTCAGGCAGTTTACATTCCACTGGCATTATCTGATGTTTGAAAAGATTCCACTTGCAAATCAATAGATTTTTCAATGAGATATAAAAATAGTGAAAAGAGGGAGAATAAAAAGAGATAAGAGAAAGAAAAGAAAGCATGCGAGATATACACTATCTGCCCATGTCAACACAGTGATACACTTTCTATGGTTTTGACTTCTGAGTGGTGGGCGGAATCCACAACCCGCATCCTTCGTTAATTACGTGGGCCTAAAAGTTTGGAGAGAAAATATGCAAGGTTCAGTTTTGGATGGGTAAGTATGAGATGCCAATTAAATATGCCAGAGGGAAAGCAGAATAGCAGCTGAGTATAAAAGTCTAGCCTTCAGGGGAAGGATTTCAACAGAAGATAAATGTGGACGTCATCAGCCTATAGATGATAAAGCGCACAGCAACTGTGGCCTGAATCATAACAAGATTCGGAAGTATAAGCACCACCGATTTCTCAATCCCTCCTTCCTCCTCCTCTTCCGTCTTTTTCTTTTTCATGTGGCTATCAGACAGGCCAGAGTTAAATCACAAATACAGCTCTCTTTGTTTATCATTTTGTTCTTGGCACTTTAGTAAATACAGCCTTGCTTCCTTCCCATGGATATAATCTTGTCGCTTACACAGTGGGCTCACGCACGCTGCTGATACACTCTATGCACCTAACTTGCCGCCCACTTCAGATTTTTGCTGCCACCAACTATATCTTCTGCCTTTACCCACCTACCAAAACTGAAAGAGAGACACACATTTTTACATTTCTTCAGAGAATGTCTAATCTAAGAGTAAACCAGGCTAATCCACAAAGGCGGGTCCAGGTTTGAGGATCACGGACAGAGATGACTTAAACTTGACTCATACACTCACTTTGTAAAGACCAGTTCAAACCAGCTGAGAACGCAAAGAGAGTGCACACAGTCCTGCAGCACCTCTGATTGTTCCTCCAGGAAGCAGACCAGTAACTGGATGGTCTCCACATGTAGCATGCAAACAGGATTTGCCAGGTCAGAAAAGCCTGGAAATTTTGTATCACTTTAAACTTGGACCCTGAAGCCCGTCAGTGATCAAAGACTCACCCTGTTAGCACAGAAGGAAAATCTTGTCTCACCAGTTACACATTTCCTTACTCTAATTCTTACTGAACCATGAGGTCTATTTGCATTTTAGGCTGGGCCCCGTATCATCACACCGCTCAGCAAAGAGCCTTTTGGAGACACCGTCATGAGAAAGGTGTCCGGGGTTATAAACAACACATACGATTTCCTGACACTCAGTTGCTCAAAAAAACACTGTGAGACGATAGTTTGGATTTATGGAAAGTCTCCTCTGGCCTTCAAAAGTACACCTTTAATGCCGTAAGAACCTTGTGTCTTAAAAACCTTCAAACAATCCAGTTTATGTATTGATGCATTTACTGAAAACCTAGAGACTGTAGAGGTTAAGCACCTTGTAATATGTAAAAGAAATTAAGCTGTAATTAGAATTTCTGCTTTTACATCTGATCAGTATTTAAAAGAATTATTGCTCCTTTAATAATATTTTGAACATTTTATGAACATAATTTATCTCCATTGCCCTTCTCTTGGTTTGTTTCTGTTGATATATGACACACTCCAGATTACTAGAAATAAGTTATTACAGTGAGCAGTTTCTAATTATTTCCTCTGATTAAAGTTCAGATATGTCAAGGAACCCATCCCACATGTTGCTGTTTAATGGGAAAAACTGCACTTAATAATTCATCTCTGCCATTTAAAAAATATATGAATTGGAGTTTTCATTAATATCTGTGAAGTGCTTTAATTTTTTTATTTTTCATTTCCTGCTAACTTACTGAGGGATCATTTGCCATAGCTAGCATATCTTAGAAAAAATGAAGTATTGCTCTGATCAATAAAAGTATTATATGCTCTGTCTGTATATGGCGGGGCACAGTCAAGCATCTGTCAGAGTTTATAATCAGATGCAAATCTAGCGTGTGTTTGCTGTGTCTACAACCCTTCAGCTGCTCTACTCGTTTTCTGTTTTTATCAATTCCTCAGTTGGTAGTAGAATAAAATACTCTATTATCCTACGCAGCTCTATTAATAGACACCAATAGTTCTCAAACTTTAAAAGCCAGAGGGTTTGTTAAAACAGATTGCTTGGCCCACCGCCAGAATTTATAATTAGGTAAGTCTGAGAAAGGACCCAGGAATTTGCATTTCAAATAAGTTTTCAGGTGCTGCTGATTCGGCCAATGGACTACATTTTGACAGCCATTGCTATATTATTTCTTAAAATCTACAACACTAAGTTTTTTCATTGCTTTTGATCAATAGTATATAATAAAAATAAATATTAATCTTAATATGAACAAGGAAACACAAGTCTATTTCTAATCAGATGTGCGACTTCCTCTTACTTTTTTGTTTTTATTATTTTTCTCTGCTGTTTTGTGCTGCCACACTCTGCCACAAAGAGTTGTATCATTCGTTATTTTACAATGTCTGTACCTGTCCTTACATCCACAATGACATGTTTTGAAAGCAGAGTAACTTTTGGATTTTTTTCAGTGTGTCAGGTAGCCACTAAGATGGAATTTGGAGGTATGGATTATTAGAAGTCATGAGGGACCATCCCTTTCAGGAACATACTTATTGCCCCAGCTGCTGGAGGTGCTCTCAGTAGACAATCTTCAGCTGGTCCTCCCCAAGGATCACCATAGCTCCAGGGTGACCTTGAACAAGATCATCCCCTTGCAGGGGTGGTCCGGATATCAATGCATTGACTGATGAAGGTAGAGATGTAACTGCCTGGACATTTCAGTCCAATGAGGGACAATTGTCAGGCCACTTTAGCTCTGGAGTACATACACCTTGGGTTCAAGGCTGTTGCTTTCATCACGGCACGAGTTCAGCCAAATTCTGCTTCTTTGCACTTCTTTCCGTGGATTGTGATTCCCAAGGGCAGTACCAAAAACAAAAACAAAAACCAAAAAAAAATGAACAAAAAAAATTTCACACGCTGAACTTTGAAGAGTCAGCTTCCCAGAGAAACTAACTCACAAGAGAGGTGAAATAAGCCTCTACATAATACTATAGCAGGGACTTTGCACAAGGTAAAGGAAATGAAGGATCACTGGAAAAGAATGTGTATAAGAAAGAGAATACGGAATCACAATTTGAAAGAAGCAAGAAGCCAGAGGCAAAGTCTACCTATTTATAGTTCTGACAGGGATCCTGAAAGCAGCAACTGTCACTACAAATGGTTGTGGACACTCTATGTGGTCCTATCCCAATTATAGAAACTATACCATGTGAATTAGGCTACACGTCCATGAGATATTTCTACCGTATTTTGAACTTGTACAACAAGTTAACCGATTAGGAATTCATTTCATACATGTTAAAATCTAAATGCCAGGCTGGGCGCAATAGCTCACACCTGTAATCCCAGCACTTTGGGAGGCTGAGGTGGGAGGATCACTTGAGGCCAGGTGTTCGGGACCAGTCTGGGCAATTTTGGGACCCTGTCTAGACCAGAAATAACCAAATTAGCCAGGCATGGTGTTGCGCACCTGTAGTCCCAGCTCCGTTACATGAAAGGCTGAGGCGGGAGAATCCAGGAGCTTGAGGTTGCAGTGAGCTACGATGACACCACTGCACTCCAGCCCAGGCAACAGAGTGAGACCCTATCTCCAAAAATAAATAAATAAATAAAAAATAATAAATAAATAAAATTAAATATCCATGATAAGTAGGCAATTTAATATAGGAGTCTAGGTCAGTGATATTAATTTGATGATGATAAGCATAGCGATAGTATTTATAGCCATGGGCCTGGATAAAATTACCCGAAGAATGAGTGTGATGTGAAGAAAAGCTGAAAGGAATGAGCACTGGGAAAAGCCAGCAGTTAAGTGTCAGAAAGGAGGGAAAGAGGCAAAGGAAGAGACTAAACAGGGCGGTCAGCCGGGGAGGAGGAAACAAGGATTTTGCAGGTAATACGTAGACAGCTTTGGAATGTCACCTCCCCCTAGCACATCCAGGGTTACATGTGGGGTATTAATGCTGGAATAAGATGTGGGTGCAGTGTGTCTTTTAGCTAAAGATAAGGGAAACACAGTCATACCCAGGATAAGATACAAAGGGGTCGACAGAGGTACTGACGATGTAGAGATTCAACTAAACCCACCCACGCATCTTAGACTTTGTGCAATTCTGTATAAGACTAACAATACCCTGAGATTCTGACCAGTGATGATCAGGGCCTTGGTGGTTCCATGCAAAAGACAGGAATGGCATGTCTCTGGTCTATAAAGAGAATTTTATTTTGAATCCATAAATGGTCTCTATTTTTCAGAAGCAAATCAGGGTGAGCTCATCCTGGTAGCATTTGTCTTCCGTGTAGGCAATTCTGTATAACAATCACACTTTGCCTTCTCTCAGCAGACAGTTGCAATCGTTGTCAGAGGAAATCAAGACAAACAAAATGTGGCTGCCATGTATAAGGCTGCAGGAAAGAATTCCCCCAATAGCTGTTTGCTAAAGGCAATGTGTTATAGTCTTAATTATAACACCGCTGGAAAATCACGGAATGTATATACAAATTCGTTTACCTCATTTATTCTTCACCCTTAGGTGCAATACTGTAAATAACTGTATTTGAAATCTGGAATAGAGATTTATTTCACACCAGTGTTTACTTATTCCTATTGAAACGGACTTCAGTCAAGCCGTGTGTAATCATGTGTAACACTTTGGCAAGCTAGAGTTTTAATTCCAGCAAATGACACATATTTTATGGTTTCAAATGCTTTTTTGGTTGTTGTTGCTGAATAACTTAGTAATAATTGTAACATGTGAACTCCTGATTACTGAGAAGATATTTTCGTAAACAATTCACTAATTACCACCTCCATAATATTAATGCAAATGAAGAGGAAACAAATATACAGGAAGCCATCACAATGTTTCACTTTATCACTAAGTGAAAGTCTAGTCATCTCTGAGAAGTATGTTTACTTATTTTGAGTAGAGCAAGAGAAACTAAACAAAGCATGTCATGATGGATATAATGAAGTCTAATTAGAAAACCAGACATATGGATGTGTTTTTCCATCTCTGATTTTCATGGCTCTTTGGAAATTTAAAACAATTCTAGCATTGCATATTTGAATCCTTATATTCCTTATTCTTCAGATTTCAAGTCAAGGTATAATAGCAGCAGAGACATGAATGTATTAGTGAAAGGTTGGCTTTCAGAGGTTAGGACTGAAGGTCAGAGAGAGGATAATCCCCCTACTAACCACTTGAGTGAGAATTTCAGAGTCTGTTCTGTTCTATGTCCTTTCTATGTCACGTATTTCTAAGGATGTCATGGATGAGCTAAAACCAGACTCTTCTGGGAGAGGAGATCTGACTGCCTACCTCACAAAGATGTTCCCATTTTCCAGGGTAGCTCCCGGTACTTCATCAGATTCCATAAGGCATTGGGGAGACAGATGAACTGATAACATTATTTTAAAATGTTTTATCAACCAAGGTTCTAGGCAAAAACCAGAAAAGACTAAAGCGCTTGATGCATTCATTTAGAAAGAGATTTCATATAGGAAAATAGTAAATGATACCAAAGTCATTGGAAGAGTTAGAGGGGTGCACATTAGTCAGGGACTTCAGGAATGACCCTCAACCCCCCAGAACTGACCTGCCACGGAAGCCACTACCGCTGAAGCCACTGAGATGACTATCATACTGCCGTTGTTACATTCCAGACAGCAGAAAGCCAGAGTCAGGAAGCCACCACTACACAAGTGTCTCCCAACATACAAAACGGGTGCCTGGACCCTGGCACATATAACTACCTCTCTACAATGGGAAGAGAGGAAAGAGAAATTGGAATGCTGTAGAGAGATTTCACATCCCCATGACCTTGCCTACCAGCAGTGAGCAGTCAAAAGAGCAAGAAGATGGCCTCATTCTCACTTAGATTTTCCAAACCTCATATAAGTGGCTCTTTCTGGTTGGAAGGTCATTAACATCCAGAACCTTCACTACAAAGGAGTGTTGAAAACATAACTTTTAGTTTTTCAACATCTGCATTAGAAAGACCTGCTGGAAGACTGATGGAACGGAGAAGGAGAAAAGCAATCTCTAATACCTACCACAAATGCAATTTAAAGACATATATTAATTTTAAATAAAGGTACTATAAGAGAATGCTTTTCATTTTGGACTGTGTGAGCTCATATGCTGAAAATGTTTGCCAAACCTTCCCAGATACTCATCCTTCTCTAAGGTTTACCTAAAGTTCATTCTACAGCAGAGTTATAGAGTAAAGCAACATGACATAATTATGCTTCTTCTAGCTCCTAAATCCTTGATCCATGTTATATATGCTATGCTGGTAACTTATTTTCTCACATTCCATGATGAGCATAAATATAAGCCATTCATTCATATATATTAATCTTTAAACTTCAACAGTGATGATGGCATAAACCATGGAAGTTGATTATTTTTATTTTGAATTTGTGAATAATTTTCTTTTTGGTAGTTAAGTCAATGAATCTGACTTTCCTAGAGAAATAGGATATTGCCATAGTGAGAAAATTTTCCTCTGTCTGAAGTGGTTTATTAAACTAATGTTTAGCATTTTCCTCTTTTAATCTATCAATATTAAATAAATATACCTTGAAATAATATTATGAATCAACATTCAAAATGGATTTATTTACTCTTTTAACTTCCTTAAATAACAGCATCAAAGCCTTTAGCTTTATTAATATTATGACTGATATTTTTATATGTAGTAAATAAAAATTTCATTTTCATTTGAATTATCAGTCATCTGAGTTTAATTCTGCATATGACACTGATAAATATATCATAATGCTTAAATGTGGACAAACATCTCTTGGGGAAAAATAAGAAAAGTAAATATACTATTGCCCTAAGTGTTTAATAAACCTATAATTAATGAGATGCAAGAAACAACTTTATATTTACCATTATCTTTTTCCTGCTAGAAAAATACGCATTCGAGTAACAGAACCTGATACAACTTCTCCCACCTGCTCACCAGGACTATTATGTCAAATTTTGAGAGTCTGGAAGGAGTTTCTTCTCTCTGCAGAGTCAATGCAGATAAACATGCACAGAGCATACTTGTGGGGAAGGTTTTGGTTTTGTTTTCCTTGGATTTTGCCTCTACATTTTTTATCTGCTTTCTGTGATTGTGAAAGCCCACCCCACTCCCCAAAACTGACGAGCTCTGGTGGAGGCAGACCCTTACCCTTTCCCGAGGAAAGATGCTGGCATGCCCAGGCTTTATTTTGTCTGTCTGCCAGTTAGGTCATGGAAAAGTGACCGAGGGTAGGCTCCGAATTTGCACCTACTGATGCTAAGAAGCAGGGAAGGCCGGCAGAAGTTTCTGAGGCGTCCAGAGGCCGGGGAGCAGTGGCCGCAGGGCTGACTGGGTTGGAAGGATCCAGAACTGCTGAAGAGGGACAGTCTTCAGTCTGGTGGTCGGTGGCTGGAGCAGTGCTGTGCCCGCCAGACTGCATCTGGGCCTGTTTGGGTCTTTGTATCTGACTGTCTCGTTTCTAAATTCCTGCTCACTTTTGAGCTTCTTCCCTAAGCCTTCACAGGGATTCTGTGACTGGTCAAATCCCTCAATAAATGTCTGCCTTTTTTAAATCAAAAAGAAGCAATTTTTCTTTTGGGGTTTTTTTTACTTGCAATTAAGACTGCCACCTAATGCAGAAATAGGAAAATCAGAATAGTGCACGTAATTTTGGCAAATAAAGACAATTATAATTTGTGATTATATTAGTTTCCTAATGATGCTACAACAAATTCCCACACACATGGTAGCTTAAAACAACCGAAATGTATTCTCTGACAGTTACGGACATCAGACATCTGAAATCAAGGTGTTCTCACAGCCAAACTCCCTCCAAAGGCTCTAGGGGAGAATCTTCCAGCTTCTAGTGTCTCATGGTATTTCTAGGCTTGTAGCAATATAACTTCTTTCTCTTCCTCCTCCTTCACATGGCCTCTGTGTTTCTGTGTGTCCTTTTCAGTCTCTCATGAGGACATTCTCATTGGATTTATGGTCACTCTAACCCACTGTGATCTCTTTCTATCCTTACCTAATTACATCTGCGAGGAGGCCCTCCTTCAAAATAAGGTCACATTGTGACCTTCCAGGCAGATGTGAATTTCTGGGGAACACGATTCAACAGACTATGGTGATCTTACATAATGTGGCCTGAAGACTGGGAAAATGCAATTGGGAGGATGGTAATCTGTCACCCCATTGTGTACTGGGACAAAACAGTCAATTAAATTATCTCCTTGAAATGAAGGCAAGGCTTTGGGGCCTTCACTGGTACTTCCAAAACACAAAGTGCATCAGAAAGTCAAGCACTGTGGGAAAGCACAGCTGCCTTACAGCACTCAGTATCTAAAGCAAAGAGAATGACAGGTCACATCTCCAAAATATCTATCATTTTGGCTCAAGGTACGGGTTGAACCCTTGAGACTATCACTCTATTAAAAGAATTGCTAAACTTTCAACATCACAGGTCAGGCATCTTGAAATTTAAGAGTACACTCAATTTCATCCTAGAAATTAATAAAGTTTGACAAGTGAATTCGTAGCTGTTTCAGGACTGTTATGTGAAGACGACGGCACTGATGGGAATGCCAGGAACACTAGTAGCTAAAAATTATTTACGTAAATATGTGGTTTGGTGAGGTTAGGATGTTAGAGATGCTTCAATGTTACAGTTGAAATAGACTCCTCCATTTCAAAAGCCAGAAGTTAGCAGGTTGTTGGGTCAGAAGAGTGGCAGAAAGACCAGGGGCAGATTTGTATTAGTAACCATTTCAGACATCTGAACATCACGATTAACACTATCCTTTAACCCCCAGTGACCTTTATGGCAAACTCCTTGGCCATAACATTAAGATAATATGTGCTAGGACCCTATTGTATTTACACAGCTTTACATATTCTATTTATACAGCTAGAAAGTCTCCAAATGAAATGTGCAGAATTCTGAAGTGATTCACTTCAGTGGAGAATCATAATTTCTCATTGAAGTTCCAGAACTAAATCCCTTAAACAGACCTGGGACCCTTGTGTTAAGAGGATTTTAGGTATTCAAGAGGAAAGATTTTATAATGAAATCACAGATAAATACTAAGAATATACCTCCTGGCCTTCTCCAAAAGACCTTGTCAAATTTACCAATGGGCACTGGCTCTGAATTGATACTAGTTCCTAGGCAAATAAATAAAACTGCAATTTTTGCCCATATTTACCTCACAGTATACCCAGTGGGATGCTGATATGGATTCAATGTTTGTCCCCTCCAAGTCTCAGGTTGAAATTTGGTCCCCAGTGTTGGAGGTGGAGCCTGGTGGGAGGTGTCTGGGTTCTTAGTGGGGAGGATCATGGTGGTAGATCCCTCATGCATGGCTTGGTTCCTTCCCCATGGTAACGAGTGAGTTCTGCCTTTATTAGTTCTCATGGGAGCTGGTTGTTTTGAGCAGCCTGACACCACCGCCTTTTGCTCTCGATCCCTCTCACCTTGTGACGTGCCTGATCCCGTGTTGCCTTCTGCCTTGATCGGAAGCTCCCCGATGCCCTCGCCAAAAGTAGCTACTCATGCCAAGGTTCTTGCATAGTCTGCAGAACTGTGAGCCAAATGAACCTCTTTTACCATAAATTACCCAGCCTCAGGTATTCCTGCTCTGAGAAGGCAGTAAGTAAAAAGCCATATCACTGGAAAAGTCAAAGAGATAAAAACCTCCATCCAAGACTCTAAGAAGCAGAGTAATGATTTATATGACAGCCCATTTAACTCTCTGATTTGACCAGTTTCAAAGACAGATGGGTCTGCGAGAATGACTGAATTATTGTAAGCTTAATTAGGTGGGGTTTCTAATTGCAGCTGCTGTTCCAGATGTGAAACTATAGAAACCAGTAGAGTAGAACAGGGCAGATAAAAGTTGGTATTTTCCCACCAGGATGAAAGTTTTAGTGGTCTATCTTGCTGTCTCTTTTACACAACAGAGAGACAGTCTAATGTGAAGAGATGTACCAATTTCTGGTCAATGGCTAACAGATTTTTGGAATTTTTCTGGAATTTAGGAGGAGCTAGAAGCTCCAGAGAAGATGCAAAAAGATGCACAGCTCAAGAATAGGTCCAAACTTTGGGAATAAATCTGTCCCACATGAACATTTACTAAGGACCCCACTGCAGAGGAAGCCATCAATATCGAGGTATCCAAAACGACCCAATCGGAGAGCTAGGGTGGATGTCCTCTGCCACCCCAGGGCTCATTCGCTAGGCGTCTAAATACAATGCCTGGGGAAAGAGCATCTCTACCCTCGCTACCAGATTATCATTCATTTGCTCTAAGCTGTGCTCCCTTCCCCAGTCTTGAAAATTATGTTTTCTAGGATCTCCTGGTAACTGGCTTCCAGGGAAGATCTGGCAATGGGAGGTGCTGGAGGGAGACTGCCGGGCAGGAGGAAAGAAAGTAAAACAGAGTGTTTGTGCCTCTCTGTCTCTTCATATCCCGCGGACTCTGCAATAATAGATTCATCTCCTGTGTAGTTTTCACTCAGAAGGAAGGACCCACTGAACATGGGGCTTTAGTGTGCCAATTATCCACCTCAATAGAAACACATCAAGAAATAAGGAATTGAATGAATCAGAAGCAGTTTTGTGTACCTAAAAATACTATAAAACACACGATACTTTTCTTCTTAAAACATAACTCTCAAGAAGAAAAAAGAGGGGAAGATAATTTCTTCTCTACCTTTTTTTTTTATTTTTGAGACAGGATCTTGCTCTGTTACCCAGGCTGGAGGAGTGCAGTGGCCCCATCACAGCTCACAGCAACCTCCAAATTCCAAGCTCAACGGGTCCTTTTGCCTCAGCTTCCTCCAGCTTCCTCCAGTAGCTGGGACTACAGGCATGCAAAACCACCCCCAACTAATTTTTTTTTATATTTTGTAGAAAAAGGGTGTCGCTATGCTGCCCAGTCTGGTCCTGAACTCTTGGCCTCAAAGGATCCTCCAGCCCCAGCCTTCCAGTGTGCTGGGATTACAGGCACGAGGCACCATGCCTAGCTTTCCTTATCTCTTTCAAAGAATCCTATAGTAAGTACACATTCCCCATACCCCCAGGCCCAAAAAATAAATTTGAAAATTAGTGCTGTACTACTGCAGTAAAATCTTGTTGTTGATGGTGGTATTTTAAAGTATTAAGTTATTAGGAGTGAAACATCTGATTCCCTTATGTGCTAAGTTTGACAGTTGATATGTCTGACATTCAACTTTGACGCTTCTTGTCTAATGTCTACTGTGAAGGTCCATCCCCGTTCTTTGAAACACACGGTTTGGCTTGTGATTATCTTTCAGATTTTTTTTTAGAGCACTTTTCATGAAACCATGGATAAGTCCTAAATTCATGTTATTTCTGAATATGAGTTTTGTCATGGAACAAATACAGTGCAGACAGCTTGAAATATCAACAAAGTGTTTGGGAAGGATGTGGCTAATGAATGCGTCGATGGTTTGAGAAGTTCCATTCTGGTGATTTTAATCTTGAAAATGAGCCAGGTGGGTGACCCGAGACCAAGGTGGATAATGATGAGCTGAGAGCTATGATGGAAGTGAACACTTTAAATAGAGAGTTATATGATAAGATCTGTGGAGAGTTTCTTATTTGGTCATTGTTGGCAGCAGGAATAGAATATTGGAACCAGTGAGAGACTGGGGGCCAGGTGAGTAGTACACCAATCAACAATTCAAATAATAGATGATGATCCTAACTAAGTAAGGCAAAGAGAGGGTAGTCCCCAAAAAAGTCATTCACCCTCCTATTTGCTCCTTATTTATCCCTGACTTCAAAGCTCTCCTTTACTTTTTATTTTTATTTTTTTAAGTTTTGAAATCATTCTTTTCAATGGGGAACACAGAAACTAAACAGATGTTTTGAAGCTTCCAATTTCCAATTTTCCTGTCATATGTTACTACATTTATTCTAAAAAATAGCATTGCCCCTTCTGTATTTTATTTTTTACTTAAAGCAACTAGAAATTACCAAAGTTAATTATATAACAGGCAGTGTATCAAGAGCTACATGTAGATTATTTCACTTTATCCTCACTTCACCGATAAATACCTACCTACATGGTAGGTACTATTATTAAGAAAGATTAACTTCTCCAAGGGCATCCAGTTGAAAAGTAGAGGAACTTCGGTACAAAATCAAGTCTATCCAACACCAAGTTGTGGCATCCCTGACCTCTGTCTATAGCTGTAAACTTTCTATGGAGATATTTTGCTTATTTCCTAATGAATACCAAACAGGCATCAAACCATTCCATTTGTGAGCTTTTTCAATAATCTTATTCGTTTGTGCCTTCCTCATTGTGTGTGTGTGTGTGTGTGTGTGTGTGTGTGTGTTGTACCTGTTGTTCCAAATTTCGCCCTTTAACTTCTCTTGTACATCAAGAATATTTAACAGGAGGGAATTCCATTTCTTCTCTTGAAGAAAGCAAGCCAACATGAAATATGTTATTAGTATAATTTATGAAGAGGACAACTTATCTGTACACAGGTGTACAGCCTACCTGAACCAGAGTATTTTTAATGAAGCCCACTTTCTGCATTTTGTTTAGACCTGTAGAATCTCACTCTCTTATATTCCTCTTTTTCTTAATCCTTATAGCAGCAGCTTTCAACTTTACTCCCAGATACATAGCTTAGTATTAACCAATGGCTTTACAGCTTTTGTTAGTTTCATTTGACTTTCTTAAGTATAGTTTGTTAATAATAAATAAACTTGGTTTCAAAGGACAGGGTATTATAGAATCTAATTTGATAATTCTATCAAAATTATAATTATACCATTGATATGTGTTTATAACCTATTAAAAAAACTAAAAAGAAAACAATCATTTAGGTAATACTACACTTATTTTTAGGAAATATTATTTCTCTAATTCTCATGACTGACCCAAAGACTTTACTTCATCTTCTAACTCTCATTTCTCTACCTTTAGGAGCACTGTAGCGATAGTAGATAAAAACAAATGCATTTGGAGACAGAAAGACATAGTTTCAAGTAAAAAAACCTCACTACTTACCAGTTGTATGACCCTGTGCAAGTCACTGAGCTCCTCTGGTCTTTAGTTTCCTAATCTGTAGAATGCAAATGATACTACCTATGTCTTAGGGTGAATATTAGATGAGGAATCATATATGAAGCGCCTACTATATAGTGCCTAAAACAGGTGTGGGTAATAACTGTTAACTTCAATCTTCCTAAAATACAGGTGAAAGTAGAACACAATTTGGATCTGCAAGAAAACTCCTGGAAATTATCTAATTCAACCTAATTATTTAACAGGTGAGACGATGAAAGCCCAAAAAGGTGAAGTGACTTGCCCAAATACACAACTAACGTGACATTACAAAAACTAGATCCTATATCACCTTATTTCAGTTTAGCTTTTATCTACTATTTCATAACATTTCAACCAGAGGAAACCCGATTTTCAAATGTCATGCAAAATTATTTATGGAAAGTATTTTACATCAAGCAGGAAAGAATTAAAACAAAATGGCATGATGAAAGAATATTACTATCGAATTCAAATGTACTCCCATATTGATAAAAAGAAAATCGGGCTTTTGAAATCTACTTAACTGTCCTAGACCATAAGAGCATAGCCTTCAGAAAGTGAAATGAGCATAAGAGAAAAAAATTGATGTGAAAGAAATTGAGTTCAAAGAAATCTACTTAACTCTGCCTGATCCAGAATAATAAAAAATATAGATTTAAAACAGTAAAATGAGTACATTAGAAATAGCCTTTTCAAGTTATATATATAGAAGCCAAAGCAGATGTAAGTAGAAAAAAATGTTAAGAGCTACTCCGGATAACAAATAGTTTTGATGCCAATAATGATAGCTACCAGATATTACCCAAAGATTATATATTGAACAAGGTTAATAATTCATGTGTCATCCTAAAAGTAAATATTTTTGAAAACTTCCAGTGCATTCAAATATCGGAAAACATGACGAAGTTTACAAGTGGCAAATCCAGACACAAACACCGACGCTGAAGCCCATAATCCTTCTAGCACACAGTCCTTTCCGCCAAATCCAGAACAAACATCCCCTCCCAGTCCCTAACCTATAAATCAGCAGAGGAGCAGTCTTCCAATACTGCTTTTGCTTTTCCACCCTGATAAGCTCGTTATTGCCCAGAGCCCATCCTCACACCTTCCATTCATTCTGAGACAGCCACTGTCCCAAGAAAAGGGCAATAGAGCGTAACCGGAAGAAAATGACACCACCTGTTAACATTTATATTTAAAAGCCTCGATTTATGTAAGAGATGGAAAAACAAAAGGTCTATTGGTTTTCTGAGACTCATCTCCCCAACCCCATTCCCAGATGAAATAAGATTCTTTGAGAAGCAGAGGGAGAGAGCAGTTGTAAAGGAAGTCACAAGAACTTTGAATGTGGTTGGGAGCCATACACTCTGACCCTCACCCCAAGCCAAGCCTAATCTGGAATTCATTATGAATATGGGTGCATCTGATGGCACAGAGAACCTTTGCCTAGCTTCCTGGGTTCAGGCCTAGGAAATATCAAGCTGTGTAGAGAAGTCGGAAATTCCAGCAGGTAACTACAGTGGAACTAAACGGTGTAACTCTGGGAGGTAGCTACAGTCTCAGGTTAACCCTAACTCTGACACCTGTCCTTTGAATGAGGAAACTCATCTACTTGCTGCGTGAAGTGAGAAAAAGGGTTTGATGAAAGCTGCAAGCCCCCTGAAGGCTCCCGTCGACTGGTATGGTTCAGCGGAAACTTCTTTACGCCTTCTGGTGATTCCAGATTGGACTGAGTTGAAACCTGAAATGATTTACAAGACCCAGAAGTGACTTATGAAATCTGACATTTACTAGATTACTTTTTCTGCCAGTATGAAGAATGTGATCTTGAGATAGAAATGACCTTCAATTTTATGGAAATAAAGAAAGTTTCCTTTCTTGGGACCACTTTGTTTACTACTTTGAAAACGCATATCGAGAAATAATTAAAGGACTAATATTTCAAATAAAATAACCTACTAAAGTTCTTGATCACACGATTGTTTAAATTGGTTGTTCTTTTCTATTTTTAAAGAACTGAGTTATCTGCACATTGCAGCTTATTTATATTGAAGAGATTGTAATAATTAAATCATACAGAAATTCATATTATAAGATAGCCAAGGCTATTTGCCCAACTTGTGAAATAATGAACATGGCTTGATACCAGTCTATACCATTATAATGTTATTACACAGCTATTAAATTGAAGTTCTTATTCCATTGCTAAAGCAACTGATCACTATCCATCTCCAGCCTCTGATGGTTGGACCAAAGATAAGACTATGTCGTAAATGAGCCACAGACAAGGTAATGATCCTATTGCCCTGCAATAGGATATTTAAAGAAATTCCCTGAAGCTTCCGGTTTTCTGAAGGAATGGCACAAATCATAGACAAAGTGCTCCAGGTAGGTGGAAAAAATATACTTCCGTGTCGGTGAAAAAAAATACCTTCATATCCTCTGTCCCATGTAACATTATGTTAACATTTGAAATAGAAAACTGGGAGAATAAATTATCCTACAGAATTACAGCCTGCTACTTTTTCTGGAACTAAGCTCATTGAGGAAGTTTCATTTCAAGATGAGCGAGCTCATGTTCTAATGAGCCACATGAGATATTAGCCCTGTAAGGCTGATTTACTGATGGTTTCTGGTTTTCTTCTCTGAAATAAATAGATTTCTTATTATCAATGGTGTGCGATTTAGTGAAACCACGGATAGAGAGAGCTTAAGTTCTGTGCTTGGAAACAGGGTGTAGAAGTTCATTTATAATAGGACGTCAGAAACAGACTGTTGGGAAAAACAACAGGATAACTTTCAGCACTTTTAATCCAAAGGGGAAAAAATTACTGCAGACCTTTGTTTAAAGCTTTCTACGGCATACGTTGATTAAAGTAGATGGCATAAAGGATATTATATATACAATTATACTTGTATATTATATATGAAAATATAAATACTACAATTCAAGAAAAAAGATGTGGGGTATATTCATATTTTATTAGCAACATTTTTTGTACTAAGTGCCACCTACATGTCAGAGACTTTGACACAGCAGAGAAAAGACAGTTGTAGGTATCGAAGACGCTCACGTGCTTCTTACCACCTGTCATTAGGTGGGGCCCTGTTCCGGGCTGGATTGTACCCCCCAAGTTTTGTATGTTAAAGACCTAACCCCTAGAACCTGGAACATGACTGCGTCTGTAGATAAGATCCTTCAAGTGGTAATTATGTTAAAATAAGGCCATTACAGTGGACTCCAATCCAATGTGACTGACGTCCTCATAAGAAGAGGACGTTGGGTGGGGCACAGATACGTGCAGGGGGACCATGACAGGAAGATACAGGGAGAAGACAGCCGCCTACAAGCCGGGAGAGGCCTCAGAGGAAACGACCCTGACGACATCTTGATCTCTGACTTTCAGCCTGAAGCAGTGTGAGAAATACGTTTCTGTTCTTTGTCATGGCCGCCCTAGCAAACTAATTCGGTTCTTGTGAACCACGAGCATTACATTGCTAATCTGTCCATCATGTTCTTCTCCTGCCGCAGTGGCAGGATTCCAGGCGGTAGCTACTTTGTCGGCCTTAGTCCTAGAGGGAGTCAGATGCAGAACGGAGTCCCAGCAACTTGAAACAGGTGTGGCAGAAACAAAAAATAAATCCTTTTTGTCCAAGCCACAGAGAGTTGGATTGCGTTTTAGTACAACGTAATCTAATCTAGTGTGACTGCTACCTGTCTGCGTTCAGAGATTATTAAGATTAGCGTGTATTCTTAAAAATTACATAATTATTTTTATGATATGGCCAGGGAGGAAAAATACAACCTATATTTCCAGAGTAGAAATACTTCTGTATCAATTCTCTTATTTGATCAAAATCCCCACCATTTCAGAGATAGAAATGGTAAACATCGTTTTTCTAGGTTGCTAAGAAATTAACTCTCAGAAAAGTGACTGACCTGGCCAGACCACATTCCTAGTTGAAGGACACAGTAGAAAGTCAGGTTTACAAAGGAAGAGCCATTCATTCTAAACAACAACAACAAAAATGTAGTACTTCATGGCCATGAATGCATGCCTTTCCAAAAAACTATAAAATGGGGCATGCGGTTTTAATTTTTTATTTTCTTTTTATAAATAGTATCCTGCAGCAGTGAAAAATAGAAACTATGAAATTTCGACTTTCAAAAAATATTAAATATGCTTGTCATTATTTAATTGCTGTAAATATCATTAATCTAAACATAAAGATAAGTATCTTTATTTCTGTTTCATCTCTTATCTGCCCTGATAACTCACATGGTTTCTAGTAGCATCTGACTGCATCACAAACTAAGTTTTAATTAATTCAATTTGAGAAAGTTTCACTAAGCTCCTAGATGTTCTCTGTTCTGTGCCAGCCTAAGGGATCCAAAAGAGATAATGAAACTGAGAAAAGAAACCTTGGTCATTTAAATCATAAAAGCTCTTCATACTTCTGGACATGAAGCAGATATTTAATGATGACTGAGAATATGATTAATTATTTTCTACAAGATGCGTCAAAGGATGAAGATTTTAAAGGGCATTCATAACAATGAACAGAATTTTATATTTTCACACTTAGAGTAACCAGCTTGGTAAACATATAGTTTAAAATAGATGAAGCCACAATGAAGATGTTAATAATGAATTTCACCCCGTCTTGGAAGTATTTAAATTAAAGATGAAAACTAACTATTGCTTTATCTAGGCCATACCCTGCGGGACTGATAGGATTATTCTTTACAATTGAATATCTTTGATTTTGTGCAGTCCAACTCCATATGCTTCTGACAGTGGGGTTTCCACAATGCTCCTTGCAGAAGGCAATCTTTGCACAATTGATCTTCTTAGGAAATCTTTGAAGAGCTTCTGAATAATTTCTTCATTCTCTTAATCATGTATCTGTGACAATTCCCAATTTACAGCCACACACTAAATTAAAAAATGATAATAACAAAAGACCATGCTCTTTTGTTAATCGTGGAGTAAAACATCATTAACAGATGAACCCACCCTAAGCACCATTCCCAAAATCTGCCATCAGAGAACGCAGAGAGAAATGAGCTCCTATGGACGATCTCAGTTCTATTTAATTCACATTTGCTATCTTAACGGAACAAGTAACTCGCCAGCAGTGTTGTGAATTGTTCTTGATCCAAAACTAACTAAATAATTTAAATGGTAGGAATCAAACTGTTTAGACCAGGGATGGAAAATGGCAGACCATGGATTATGTCCTTCAAGTCCCCCACCCTCACCCCTTCTTGGTTTCTCGTGTACTTTTTATCCCATTGTGCCCGGGTGTACCCATCATTTAGCTCCCACTTAGTGAGAACATATGGTGTTTGGTTTTCCATCCCTGGAGTAATGCACTTAGGATAACGGCCACCAGTTCTATCCAAGTTATTGCACACAACATTCTATCATTCCTTTTTGTGGCTGAATAGTACTCTATGGTGTGTGTGTGTGTGCGTGTGTGTATACACGCCCCACATTTTCTTCATCCACTCATGAATTGATGGGAACTTAGGTTGAATCCACATCTTTGTCATTGTGAATTGTGCTGTGATAAACATTAGTCTGCAGGTGTCTTTTTTATTAAATGAGTTCTTTTCCTTTGGGTACATACCCAGTATTGCAATTGCTGGACTGAATGGCAGGTCTACATTTATTTATTTGAGGAATCTCCATACTGTTTTTCATAGACGTTGTATTAATTTGCAGTCCCACCAGCAGTGTATAAATGTACCTTTCTCTCTGCATCCATGCCAATGTCTATTGTTTTTGACTTCTAATAAATGGCCATTCTGATAGGGCTAAGGTGGTATCTCATTTTAATTTCTATTTGCATTTCCCTGATGATTAATGATGTTAAGCATTTTTTATATGTTTGATGGCCATTTGTCTATCTTCTTTTGAAAAGCTTCTGTTCATGTCTTTTCCCCCAATTTTTAATGGGGTGTTCCATTTTCCTTGCCAATTTGCTTGAGTTCTTTGTAGATTCTGGTTATTAGCCCTTTGTTGGATGTATAGCTTGCGAATGTTTTCTCCCATTCTGTGGATTGTCTATTTGCTCTGTTGATCATTTCCTTAGCTGTTCAGAAGCTTTTTAATTTAATCAAGTCCCATTTATTTTTGTTGTTGCCGTGATTGCTACTGGAGTCTTCTTTGCAAATTCTTTGCCTAACCCGATTATCTAGGCAAGTTTTTCCAACATTTTCTTCTAGAATTCTTACGGTTTCATGATTCACATTTAAGTATTTCATCCATCTCAAATTAATTTTTGTGAGTGGCAAGAGAGATGGATCCTTTCAATCTTCTGCTCATGGCTATCCAGTTTTCCCAGCACCATTTATTGAACGGGGCTTCTTTTTCCCAGTGTACACTGTTGTCTGAGTCACCTTAAAAGGAGAAAGAAAAGAAACGATGTCAAAAATTAGCTTCTCTTACTCCGCTGATTTTTCTCATCATCTAGGGTAGGAGAGCTTTATCCCCTTAATTTTGCCTTACAAAATATTAATTCGAGAATGAAGAATCAATTCTGGTTTATCACTTTTCCATGGAAGACGTTTTATTCTCATACAAATTAATCAGTTCTAAGCAATTCAGGGCCTTAAAACATAACTGGACTCTTCTCTCCTTACTCACTTTATTTTGACTTACAGCTTTCAACTAAGTTTATAGCTTATGTTGTAATACTCATAAGATCTAAAATAAAAATAAAATGTCATTTCTTGAATCAAAAAGATTAAAGAAATCCAAATACTGTGTAATTTCTGCTCTATTAATTATACAATGTTTAACAAATTTGGTTTTTTTGGAGGTTTATTGTTTTAGTACTGTGGGTGCTAAATGTTTATATTTCTGTTGGCCTGCAGAATGAGGAGGTTTTTCCTCATTACACCATATTTATTTCAATATCTTCTGGGGGATTTCCATTTTTCCATTAGAGTAATTCTTCTTACCTACCTCAATTCATAACTCATATCTCTAAATTATCATAAAACTTTCAATTGCTTAAAGTCCATTCACTGTTAAGCTTTTATCATATTTGGATAAACTTCAAGATTTATATGCATTTCCCTTTAAAGTAAGTTTGAGTTTTTTATATATCTTTATTATTTTAACATGGTTACTTTTGCCAAGTTCTCTTTTTATGTGTGTATTAAAGATAAATATAAAAGAGAATTAAATATGTCAGAGCTCTTAGGCATATTAGAGCCAATATTATTTTCATGTTTCTTATTTATTTTCTACCTAGTATTTCTCTGTGCTTAATATCATTGTAAAAGCTCTGCTTATTGTATAGAATCCCCATAGCTAAAATTGCTGCTTTTAGTTTTGTTTTTAAAAAATTATTATTTTTTTTTTTTTGAAATGTTTAACTCACAAAGCATGATGTAGTCTCTATTCATAGTTTCTTTTCGAAGCACTGGCGTGGTTGATTTAGAAGCCCACATGAGCCATACTGGCCTTGCATTTCTAGAACACACATACTCCTCCTGTTTATGTCATTTAGATGCATTTTAAGAGTATTGGGTATTATCATTAATTTCTTGTTCTACTCAGCAGGCTAGAATTCTTTCTAGTTGATGGAACAAATGCACTGTATAATTATAGCTGATCAAAAGTTTTATGATAAAGGTTGCAAGATATGCAAATGAAAATAAACTCAGCAACCCCACCCACCTCATTAGAGTAACACTGGTGATATTTATAACGTCCACTCGTTTTCCATTCCGGCAAATAGTGAAAGGCTTAGAATGCCTCAGGTCACCCTAATATATAATATATAAATATAACATATATTATATATATAACATATATATAATCTATAATCTATATAAATATAATATATAAAGTGACGTAACATTGAAGGAGAGAATGGGGGTTATATTTTTCCAACAACTGAGGGATACGATTTACTCTTTCAAAAGAGTAATCACATCAGAATTTGTTTTCTAAGGACTGAGAAAATAATCCACTTACCATATAACCTTAATAAACCATTTTGCTATTGTAAACTTTATCTTAGACGTTTCGTTGATAGTTTCGAAACTGAAATTTGGGGCGACAAGTCTAATGCGTCTGACGAATAAAATTGTATTTACAGGGAGAATAAGACCAGTCCATCAAAATCAGGGCAGTGTCCTCCATCCCGGGAGGTAAGGGCCCCCACCCTGGAGAAAGCTCACTAGAGAGAGTGGATACACGTGCCTGGCGGCGCTATCGGGCGAGCTGGCTTGGCTCTGCCTTTCTTGCTGATGTGAGCCAGCGCTTCTCTCTACGCGATTTTAATTCTTTAAAGGATAATGTGGAGCAAATGTCACACTCACACTGTCTTTCTCCTAAAAATGCTAACTTCAGGCCCTTTGCATTTTTAAGCTTGACTGGATGCGCTCGCACTTGCTTCAACAGAACATACATAATACCATGTACAATACTTTGTTTGCATTCTCACAGGTAATTCCATCCACTCAGACGAGAGGAAATATGAACAGTCTGTTTCTAAACTTTTTAATTAGTTTTTTGCTGAAGTCCATTTTCTTAACTATTTACTTACTATTGTAGAAGAGGCCAATGTGAAACAAATATTTAAAATTTTCAGATCCTTCAGCATTTTTTGAGGTGGTTGTTTAGTGGCACAGGTATTTTAAATCATATGTCTTTCCATTTAAGTTTCATGTACATTTTCCATCTTGCTCCCCGAATCCATTAAGGCATCACACCCCTAACGGGTGTAGGTGCCTCAAAAGAGGCCAAACCAAAGCTTCAAGTAGGGGAGCAAGTCCTTGAGAACTCTGTGTCTACCTAGCTCTGCCGTCCCAAATGGCAGGGTCCGAGTCCTTAGCTTCAAAGGGGTCTAAACCCAGTCGGGGCATCAAGGCCCAGAGAACATGTTGCCTCCAGAGGCTTTCAAATAAAAAATAGGTTCCCGTGGCCTTCTTAGCAACTCTGCCAGGGTCCTGCCTTCTCTCTGCCATGCTGGCCACCCACGTGGGCTCAGCCAAGGCCTGGATCCAGGCCATTATTTCAGTGGCACACTCAATATTCTTATCTCCTACTGTCAGGAGACGCCTTTTCTTTCAAATGACACTATGGGCATGTGCAATCATAAAAGCATACTTAGAGGTTTACCTTTTTCCTCTTGATAACTGCAACTCAGCTTCCTGGGCTGAAGTC
Organism: Indri indri; assembly: GCA_004363605.1. Lineage (NCBI taxonomy): Eukaryota > Metazoa > Chordata > Mammalia > Primates > Indriidae > Indri > Indri indri. Next base: position 51,392 of record RJWJ010008888.1, read on the forward strand.
CCAGGTGGCAGTGCCACCGCCGTGACCACTGCTATCCAGTCCCTCGTCGTCCATAAAGCTGCTCCACCAGTGAGAAAGCCCCAATCCTGTTCTGGCATCAGCTGATCTGACAGATCCGTCCTGCTGGAATACAGACTCCAGAACCTTTAAACGGCCACGTTGTAAAGGTAAAAGCGTGGCAGGATTGAGAATAGACACAGTCAATTTTTTTTTTTTTAGAGAAATTTTTGTGAGACCATGGATAAGTCAAAAATTCATGTTATTTTCGAATATGAGTTCCACCATGGAACCTATGCAGTGCAGACAGATCTAAATATCAACAAAGTGTGTGGGAAGGATGTGGCTAATGAACGCACAATACTTCGATGGTTTGAGAAGTCCCATCCTGGTGATTTTAATCTTG
>RJWJ010008889.1:0-24494 GCA_004363605.1 Indri indri
TGATGGTTGTAGTGGTGGTGGTGGTATTAGTGATGGCGGTGGTGATGGGGGTGGTGGTGATGATGGTGGTGGTGGTATTAGCGATGGCGGTGGTGATGGGGGTAGTGGTGATGATGGTGGTGGTGGCGATGTTGGTGGTGGTGGTGGTGTTAGTGATGGTGATGGTGATAGAGACAAGTATTACTGAGGTGTGTCCAGAATCCCCCATCTCCCACTGGGTCACAACAAGACCCAGGCTCCGGGAGAATGGATTCCATGTGGATAACTCTTTGGCGAGAGACTCTGAGCTCTCTGCAAAGTGAAGCTGCGTCCCATATTGTGAGTCTTGATTAAGAAGATAAACTACGAGCATGCTCCCAGGGAACAATACTGTTTCCCTTCCCTTGAGAAGCTCCCACACCCAAGTCAAGAACGCTTGGGAAGGCACAGGCACATGGAGACAGGCTCTCCCAGCAACGGGAGGTTCTGAATACCACATGCCTATGTGCTCCCCACATCTTCATCCACAGTCTTCATCCCGGACCCATTCTAATTCTTTCCATAGAGCTTACCGTCTTCTAGCATACATTATAATCTATTTATTTTCAATATTTAGTATTTATGTTTGTCTGTCTCCACTCACCTCCCCCACTGGACTATAAGCTTCAGAGGGCAGGGACTTTTGCTTGGTTCACTGCTGTATTCCAGATGCCTAAAATAGTATATGACGCACAGTAGGTGCTCAATAAATATTTGTAGAAGGAATAAACGCTAAAAGAGAGGGACCAATGGCTGCCTTTGTTCCTGGGTCAGGCCCAGCTTCCTGGCTTGTTACCTGGTTTCTCTCAAACAAACAGAGAGGGGCGGGAAGCGGCCCGGAGCACCCAGCCTGCAGGCTTTCAGACTGGGCCCAGGCAGGGACTGTGGGTGGGAAGGGGCAGGGCTCAGCCCGGAGGTCATTCCCGGACAGTGGCCATGGCCTTCGGCGGGCCTGAGCCCTAGGCCCCTGCATCCCTGATGAGCCAGAGGCTGAAAGTAGAGGAGAAGACACTGGAGCTGGAGTTCAAGGTCTTGGCGTGTGGGGTTTAACAAGGGGGGCAGATACACCCTGCAGCTGTCAGCTGAGAACCCCCTGCAGGCAGGCTCTGGGGCTGGGGTGCAGCTGCGGGTGAGTGATGAGGACCCCCTCCCTGCCTGCTCTGCTGTCACTGGTGTCATCCAGCAGCAGGATCCTGGCCAGAGCCTCACCCTCACCAGGAACAAGTTTATCTTTACTTTGCCCAAAGGTATGAAGTGTCGGGGGGAGGAGGAGAGAAGGGCCCTGGAACTCCTGCCCCAGCCCGGTCAGGGACCCCAGGGAGCCTCAGGGGAACTGGGAGGGGCAGGGGCAGAGCTCCAAACTGCACCCCAAAGCTCCGCCTGTGTGACCTTGGGCAAACGGTGGCCCTCTGTGAGCCCCTGCCTACTGGTCACATAAGGTAGGGTGAGGAGGAAATGGAAGGCAGATAGGAAAGGGCTTTGTCAATGCAAAAGCGCTGAGCACACAGCAGGTTCGGGCCAGTCCTGGGCAGTGGCTGTTCCACTGAGTGACGTTACACTGAGTGCCCGGCCCTGACTGTGGGTATGGGGGGTGGACGGAGACAAGGAGGCCTTGCCCTGCCTTCCGGGAGCTTCCATACCAGCCGGAGAGGCAGGGATCCCAAGCAGATAGTAGTTAGTGAGCTGAAGGGAGCAGAAGACCCATGCCTAGACTGCGAGGCCATCCAGCAGGCTGCCTGGTGGAGGAGGACATGAGGGAATGGGGAAACCAAGTCCTAGGCCTCGGGTGGGCAGAAATCAGGGCAGACTGAACTCTTCCCTGGTCTAGGGTGGTGGCAGGACCCTGGACCACGCCACAGGCCGAGAGCCCTCGCCTCCTCAGCCCCTCCCCACCATCCCCCACCTGGCCCAGCCGTAGGCTTGGATTGGGCCTTGGTAAAGGGAGAGAGCCGTGGGTGGGGGCCTGACAGGGGTCACCCGTCAGGGAAATCCTAGCCAAGCCTGCCTAGCTTCAACTCAAAGGCCGGGCAGCCCAGGTGTCCCCAGGGCCCTGCCTGTCCTCCTCTCCCCTGGGCAGAGACAGGGAGACCCCAGAGGCCATCTCTGAGCCCCATGTTCCCTCACCCAGGGTTCTGCAAGAACGACAGGCAGCACGACGCTCAGCTGCGGGTGGAGGCGCTGAGGCTGGACAGAGCCTTGGCACGGACGGCCGGGCGGGTGGGCGAGGCCATCTTCCCCGTCTTCCCAAGGCCAGACCAACCCCGCACGAACCTCGAGGCACAAGAGCACGAGGACCTGTACCGCTACTGTGGCAACCTGGCTCTGCTCCGGGCCAGCACAGATGCCACTGCCCACCACTGCGGGGGCCTGGCCTACAGCGTGGCTTTCCACGTGCACCGGGCCCCTTGGCCTCCTGCCTCTGACTGCCCTCCCGGGGCTGGCCAGTCAGAACTGATGTCATGATTCCCAGAGTGCCAGCTCCCCAGGCTGTAGGTGGGTGCTCCCTGGGTCCCAGATCAGGTTCTGGGGTCCCCCATGTGACCAGGAGACAGAAGTCTCCTCTACGTGCCCACCGTCAAGTCCATCTAGCTCCCACCATGACCAGGAGGGGGCTCATCCTGCGCCAGGACCGTGGCAGTCTCAGGCCCAGGTGCGGGGCCTTATCCGAGCTATGGGAGGGTCCCCCGGTGTGGCTGTGTTCTGCAGTGAGGAGGCATGGCTAGGAGGCCCCACAGCCTGCACAGGTAGACACTGATAGAGCAAGTAGTAGCCCGTGTCACGGGTGGAGAAACTAAGGCCCAAGGATGCTTGATTCCATTTAATGTCAACAGCATTTCCTGGGGACCTAAGTGCATAATAGTGCGTAGAATCTGAAGCTAGATCAGTCCCTAAGCCCAGGGTATCACATGGCTTGAAGACAGTTGGGTACAACATGGACATTGCCCATGATCCTGTTAAGGCACTGCCGGAAGGAGAGCTGTGGTGAGGGAGTGTGCTTGTCATTTTGGTGCCTGGGAATGGCTTCTTGGAAGAGGTGACATCCGAGATGAATCTTTCATGCATGCCTTCATTCACTCACTCATCCGTTCATCTATCCATCAACCCCATGCTAGGCAGGGTTGGCGACCCTGGGCTCTGGGAGGGTGTTCCAGGAGAAGGGATCACAACAAGCTGGCTGTGGGGAAGAGAAGGTTTGGCCGGCAGCAGGAGGACCCGCGAGGCTAGAAGAGGGGTTTATGATCAAAGGTGGCTGGCCCTCCTGCAGCACCTCTCCGCCGCAGTGCATTGGTCTGGCATTGATGTGGAGCCCAGGGGTGCAAGGTGCACTCAGCTGGGCGGGGAGAGGGACCACGGATGGAGAAAGTCAAGGGCATGTGGCGGAAGAGGGGGTAGGTGTTCAATTCAGGAGGCGATGGGGAAGAGCTGGAGGGGTTTGTGTGGGAGAGACAGCATCCGAGCCGTGCTTCGGGCTGAACAACGGGGCGGTATGGGCCAGCAGAACCGAAGGCTGACCAGGGACCCAGGGACCAGCTTCTCTTGCCCAGGTCGCTCGGCCTGTTAGCATGGCCCACTGTGGCCTCTGTTCATCCTTTCATTCGTCAGTTCATCAACACGTACTTCTCACCACCTTCTGCACGCCCAGCTCTGCGCTGGGTGCTGAGCTTGTAAAATGAGACAGATGTCGCCTAGGTTCCGAGGTGACCTTCTGTTCCCTCAGACTGCAAGCTCCCCGACTGCAGAGCCTGGGCCCTGGCCTCTCTGCCCCACAGTTTATCACAGGACTGGGCATGCAGGAGGCTCACGGCTCAGGAGACGCTGTCCCCTGCCCTCCAAGGCCCGGCATGTCCTGGCCGCTGGAGCCCCAGGCCGTGTGGACAGTGCTCTTCAGGCTGCAGTTCTAAATGGGGGCGAGGAGGGGCAGGGCTGCTGGGGGGAGGGGGATTGATGAGATGTCCTCGGCAGCTCTAATTTCTGTTATTTAAAGCCATCATCTCCCTGCCGTGCTCCCTCTTAAAGTGTCAGATGTCTGCTTCTAGCAAGACAAGAAAATGACTTTCAAGGGAGAGGAAAATCGCTTCCCTCCAGGTGGGTCGGCTATCACAGCCCTGACAACAGGGTGGAAGCGCAGCGAGCAGACAATGGAGGGGCCCTGCAAGGGACACACGGGCTGCTTCTTCCCGTTCTTCCCACGGGGAGCTCAGTCCTCCCGTGTGGCCTAAGGGAGGCGGGCACCTTTCTGGTGCTGCCACTTGGAGGCTCAAAGACACAGCTGGAAGGACAGCAGCAAGACAAGGCTCCCAGGGAGCAATATTCAGCTCAGGGCCAGGAATGGATTTCTGGGTTCCAGACACAAATGTCTAGGTTCAAGGCTGCTTCCTCCAGGAAGCCTCCCCAGCATTGATTTCCTGCCTTCTAAGTTATTCTTGGTCTTGTCTGCATCCGTCATTTCAACAACTGAATCTATCCAGTTTAGAATTTCACTGCAGGCTCACAAGTTGTTCTCCAATATGTGGAGGGCGTGTCCCTTCTTTGGTAACCAGAACTGACAATGGGGGGGGGGGGGGGGGGGGGGGCTGCGGGGGTTGGGGTGGGTTGGGAGCGCACTGATCAAGACTGTCAAGAATGAGGAGCAAGAGGAGGCAGGGCTCAGTATGAGACTGGTCAGGGCTCAGAGCCAACTGCCAGGCCGACTTTGAATCTGAATCACCTTGCTTCATGGCCATGGCCACAATGACGCAGCCCTAAATGGCCATGCCAGTGCTGCTCACGGCATTTCCTGAGTCCTGGAGACCCAGGGACTGGAACAATCAAATCCCCTGAGCTAATGCTATTGTAGACAGTGGACACCTTCCCTTCTCCAGGCCTCCAGCTTCCTCCTCTGGGTGCGTGTGGAGAGGCATGCGGAAGGGACTGTCCCCATGAATATTTCCAGCATGTATAGTTGCAGCCTACAGGATAGAGTCACTCCCTGGGCCCCTGGCCCATGAATGGGGACACTGGGAGTGTGCAGGCGAGGGCTGCAGAGGGAGTTTCCTGCATGGAGGGTAACCGGCCATGGGCAGCACCCTTCCCCAGGCACAGGGTGCTTCCTTTCCTCCTGCCCTGACGGCCTCCTGTCGCCTCTTGGCAGGTTTGAGACCATATGGCTACACCACCCCAGCACCCCAAGCCCCTTCTCCCCCAGGGTAAGGGGGAGTTTAGCAGACCAGAATGAGGGCGGCCTGTCCAGTGTTGGGCAGAGTGGGTCCTCGAGGGTGAGGAATGCAGGAAGGTGCGGCCCAAAGTCTGGACGAAAGGCTGGACTCTTTTAAGGGCAACTGATGCCTCTTGGGTGGATTGGGGACTGCAGGGGAGGCCACAACAGCTCTGGGCCTAGAGCCTGCGGATCCTCAGGGGCCATGACCCTCCAGCCCTGCAGATACCTCACCCCCTCTCCAAGAGATCCCTGGAGACTTAACGACAACCTCTCACAGGCAGAGCTGTTTAAGAGGGAAACTTTGGGCTGGAAATTCCCGGGGATGAAATTTCTGGAAACATAAATTTAAAAATTCCTTGCTTACAGCTCTGGGAGCCATCCCGGGGGCTCCCTCACTAGAGGGGCTGGAGCCCCCTCCGGCTTGGCTCGGAGCTCTGGGTTCCAGGCGGAGGAGGAGGAGGAGGGGGAGGAGCATGGTGGGCCTCCTCCCCCAGCACTTACCTCTTCCAACAATCGCAGTTTTGTTTCATGGAAATTGTTCCATTTCCCAGGAGCCTTTTAAATGATGCTTTCAAGGTTTTTTTTTCATTCCTTCCGTTTAAAACACCTTTTTTTTTCTTGCCCTGGAGGGGAAAAAAAGAGAAGAAAAAGCTAATAAAGCAATCACCAAATGCTGAGCACCTGGCTCCACGCCTGTGGGTTCCGACTGTGGATTTGGCTCCAACAGGCTGGGGGCTTTCATTAAGGAGAAGTGGGGGGAAGGAGAGCAGTGGGCGGAGCAGCTGCTGTTAGTTGCTTGCCCAGCGTCCCCTCTGCCCCGTCCCTAACCCCTGGCTCCGCGTCCCTCTAACTCTGCCCCTCCCCCTCCCTGTGTGTCTCTGATCCGGGTTCTGGCTGGAGCTCTGGGCCACACTCTCCCAGCCCCAGGCAGGCATCCTCCTGCCCTTGGGCCCAGGCTCTAAGTCCTCACTCCCCCGCCCTCGCCCTGCTTTTAAATTCATTACGCCTTTTATTGCTGGCTATCGCGTATGCTGTTTCTATTGCCCTGGAGACTGGAGTGGTTCAAGCGGGAAAGGCACGCAATGTGGATTTCATTAACTTTACTCTTTACTGCCCGTTTCATCTTGGGGGGGATACGGGAGGGAGGAGCAGCCTGGCTGGGGGAGCTGGGCTCTCTTTGTCCATGCCCCTTCACCTCAGTGCCAGACCCTCAGGTCTGCTGGCTTCCCCTGTCCTGTGAAGCCGCCCCTTCTCCTGCTCCGCCCACTCTCCTGATGGAGGGGAATGTCGCCCGCACATTTTACAGGTGGAGAAACAGAGGATCTGGAAGGCAATGCTTGGGCTGCTACCTACAAAGTGGTGGGAGGCGGGGATGCTGAGAACAGGTTAGACCAGGACTGTCAGCCCCCTCCCAGGCTGATGTCCCAGGCCCTTAGCCTAGAACCCCAACGTCGCCCCTCCTCCTCCTTTCCTGCTCTCCATCAAATACGGAGGACTGGAGGCAGGTCAGCTCCTCCTTGCAAATGAGGCAGTTTTACGGGCTTTAGAAAAACACTGCAATTGTTCCCTCAATTACCCTGGAGCGGGTTGAATATATTAATCTCTCTCTTAACTCGAGTTAGAGACTCGGCTGCCACCCTCCCCCAGCCACCAGCACCCCCTCCACTCCCCCAGCCACCAGCACCCCCTCCACAAGCACGTGCCAGGGATTGACTCCCAGCCCCCACCCTCCAGGCCCAGGCCCTGAGTGGTTGGTCCAGGCAGCACGCTTCTACACACACACAGACACACACACACAGACACAGACACACACACATGCACGCACGCACTCGCACATGCACGCTCTGCAGACGGCTGCTGAACATTTCTCTGTCAATGTTCATTGATTTCCTCCTTTGCCACTATTCGGAAAAGACTTTTCCTTGAGCAAATGCAATCATGGGGCTCCCCTCCCCAAATAGAGGGCAGGAAGGGTGGGAGGGGACTGGGTGGCTCCCCCTTCTGCTCCTGTGACAACTGCCTCCAGCTTAAACACACTCTGCCCCAGGCAGCTGAGCCCGGTTAAAAGCTACCTGAGGTTTCCCTTTGTAGCTCGGTTTTCTTTTATTCCAGGAACAAAGGCGCTGTCAAGGCGTTCTCCGGTCTCAGAGAGAGAGCGCTGTCACTGTCGCCCATGCAGGGAGGGGTGCAGACCTGTCACAATGGAGGAGAGCAGAGGTGTGGCAGGCGGGTGCTGGCCCTGGGGAGGGTGGGGTGGAGGGCACCCTCCCCCACCCCGGCACCCCCACCCTGCCAGGGAGAGAGGACGGGGCTAAATGCAGCGCAGTCGCCCCGCAGGCCCCCCGCTGGCTCCTCTCCCCTGTCCTCCACAGAGACAGCTGAGACGCTTTCTGCCCACCAGGCCCTGGGCATCATGATGGTACCCAAAGAAACATACCTGGAGGGTCCCATACTTACGTCCTTGCCCAAGCCTGTCCCTCCGTTCCCACCCTGCCTGCCTTCCAAGTCATCTATAGGTGCCTTTGGAGACCTATTGAGGTAGGTGCCTGGAGCTCAGCGGGCGGAGTATGGAGAGACAGGGATTCAGCCAGTTCAGGATGAGAGGCAGGCTAGGCTCTGGCATTTATTTAGAAGCTATTTGACCTTGTGCAGGTTATATAACGTCCCTTCGCCTCTACTTCTGCATCTATAAAATGGGGAAGAGAAATTCCTGTGTCCTTCATTGCTGGGAAGATTAAATGAGCTAGTGTACAGTTAGCCCTGCCCTGCAGGAAGCGCGTGGCAAATTCTTGCTTTTCTAGTAATGAGTTGGGATCTCTGTGTTGGGCAAGGAGGCTGCATCTGAGCCTCAGTTTCTGCACCTGGAGAATCGGGCTGCTCCTTCTTGCCCAGCCAGTCTCTCGGGGGAGGGGTGTTAGGAACTTGTGAGTGTCACTGTCGCTGGGCCCAGATACCAGGTTGCAGTGTGCAGAAGGCTGGCCCAGCCTGGGCACTAGTCTGGGAAGAGGCTCCATTAGCAGATTGTTGTAACCGAACACACCAGATGGTCCTGCTGCCCTCCCCTGGCTCTGCCTCCCCCACCCAGCCAGGGGCTGACGCTGACTCACACCTCCCGGAGGCCTGCGTGTGTGTGTGTGTGTGTGTGTGTGTGTGTGTGTGTGTGTGTGATGTGTGCGTGGCGTGGGGGGAGATGGGGGGAAGGGGGTGCCTGTCTTGTTCTCCCGGCCTGCCGAGGCCCAGCCCCAGTGAGAGGCTGATGGGCTTAAGGGCGGGGACATGTGGTGGCCTTCTCATCTCCAGAAATGACCTTTGTGGTGAAAGAAGTGGGATGAGGTGCAAGAGGGCCCAGTTATGGTGGCCTTTTCTGGTCCTTACAGCCCTGGAAGGGGCCAGGGGATGTGCTCCCATCCTGAACACAGCCGCCCTCACGGACACGCAGACACACGGGAACACACGTGCACGGACACAGACACAGCACACCTGCAAGCACGCGCCACCCCACAGACCCGCACCACCTTGGGAGCCTTCATCTCTGCACAGACGCCCCCAAGGGCAGCCTCCACCCAACGAGGAAGAGGCTCGGGCTCAGGGCCTGTGTGATGTATGCGGTGAGAGTAAAACCCCACGTGGAACCTGCCTTTTAACGCATGAACTGTGAGTTGTATTTAATTCACACAGTTTTGAGCCCAGGGCCTTGTGAAGCACATGTAACTCACACGTCTCTTCACCTTGAGAGCCACCAGAACTATTTTTCGAGTTGCATATAACTCACGCACAGAAAACAATAAAAAAAAACACACACACAAATTTCCCGTTAAATTAGAAAGGATCCTTTTGTTTTCAAGTTTTTATTCTATTTTCATAATAAAACACCATGGCCCCAAGGAAAAAAATTTTCTTTTCTGGTGTGGCAGTCAGTGTGCTAATTCCAGCCTAACAGTCGGGGGCAGGGCGGGAAGGCCCAGGGAGGGTGGCCTGGCCGGGCCGGGGCTGGTTCTGAGGGGTCCTGGGCCCAGGAGTAGCTGAGGCCAGCAGGGACCAGCCCTCCCCGGATAGATGGAAGATGCAGGTGGGACATCCTTCCTCCATCTGAACCTGACAGCTCGGCCTGGGCTCCAGCGGTCTGACCTCCCTCGGCCTAGAGTGGCTATCATTTATTCATTCACTCATTCATTCAGTTTCCTAAGCAGTAAACTAGGTTGCTGTGTGCCCAGCCCTTGGGGAGCTGCCGGGCTGGGCAGGGAGAGGAGGCAGGAGGAGCTGGGGAACTTGACCTTGCAAGCTGGCTGTGGAGGAAGTGGCAGGCACACCTGGGTGGCCATGAAGGACTCAGCCTGCTGGAGGGAAACAGCTCTGGCCTGCAGTCAGAAGACTGGCTTAGAACCTCATTGCCTGGTTGCATGGAGCGAGTCACTTACCCCCCCCCCACCCCCGGGCCGCAAATTCTTCATCGCGGAGTGGTGCCTCCGAGTGACAAGGGAGTTGTGAGGCTCAGGAGAGGAACAGGTGGGAAACCGCATGGTGCTTAAAATCTACCTCCCAAATGTCAGGGAGACCGCTGCTCCCTGCCTGGAAGGAGGGGTGGGATGCCAACAGAGAACAGGGGGAGGGGTTTTCAAGTGCAGAGGACAGTGTGAGCAAGGTGTGGAAGCCAGAACATGGCAGGTGTGAGGGACGAGCAAGTCAGGGAAGGCAGGGGTGAAGAGAGGAGGTTTGTGGGACGGGGGAGCTGCAGGGGATCCTGAGGGGACGGGCTGCAGGCTTCATCTTGGCAGCCCCCGAGCTCTCTGCTATCCCCTCTTTAGCTGAGGCTGCTCCGGGCCAGGCTGGCAAGGGCAGAGGTCGTAGCACCCTTGGCAGCCTGCAAAGCCCACTGGGGCATCACATTGGTCTTGGGAGGTGGGCAGGGTAGGCTTGATAGAGCCCGTTTTCTGGAGCGGGAAACTGACCCCCAAGAGAAGGTGAATGACCTGCCCCGACAGTCGGCAGCAAATCCACTGCAACCCGGGTCTCCACTGTACATTCCGGTCTTTCGGATCCAGCAGTCGGCACACAGGGGAAATGACCAGCACCACCCTTCCCCAGGGAGACCCACACTCTGCAAGCTGTTCCTTAGCCCATTTGAATACAGCACTAATGCCGGGCTTTCTGGGCACGGTGACAGGATCATGGGGAAGCAATGTGGGGGAGCAGATTTCTTCCTGGTGGCCCCATGTCACATGAAGTCTAGCCAAGCCAGGTTACGTGTTATTAAGCTGACCCCAATAGAGTGCTCACCACGCTGGGTGTTTTGGGAGCAAGGCTGGGGCTGGGGTTGAGGCTGTCAATGGCCGAGTCCCAGGGCAAACTCCCTGGCCCACTGTAGATGGCTGATGACACTTGGGAAAAAGTGTTCCACAAATAGCCCCAGCCCAGAATTAAGCTCTTTTGCACCCTATCTGAGGAGTGACAGTGAGTTAGTTGCACCCAAGAAGGTTCTGTCGACAAACTTTGGAACTCAGGCTTGAATTCAGAATCCCACTTTGCCTTGTAGTGGGTGTTCCCGAGCAAGTCATTTTACTTCTCTGACCCTCTGTTTTCTCATCTGTAAAAGAGGGATAATGATGCCTACTTTGCAAGGTGGTTGCAAGTGAGTAAAAAACATGCTACCCTCACTGCAGTCCAGGAGGCCTTCTTGCAGGAGAGGGGATTCCAAAGGTTTCTGGAACATAGGCAGCCTGGAAGGCACCCTGATTCACCTTGGAGGCAGGAGTGGGCCACACGTACCTGCTCCAAACACACTACCTCTCTGGGGAGGAGTTCGCGATTCTGCCGTGCAGGAAGTGTTTGCTGAGCCCCGATTCTGTGCCAGGCCTGGCCTCCCAGAGCTCCCCACAGGGAACCCCCGCAGCCAGTGGGCACAGAAGGGAAGCAGCTGGGCCCACCTCGGGGAGGCTGAAGGCACAGAGGAGGGGTGGAAGTACTCGGGTTAAGACGGGAAAGCAGCAAGGAAAGCAGTACCAAGTTCTAGTTTAAATCCTGCTCTGCCTCCTCCAGCGGTGGGACTTCACCTGTCGGTGCCTCCTCCCCTCATCTATAAAATGGGGATGATGACCCTCCCCCAGCAGGACTTTCGAATGGAGTAAGTAGCAAATTTGGAGAATATAGCAAGTGTTCATAAAACATGAGCCATGCTCGTGATGCCCGGTGAATGGCAGCTCGCTAGGTAGACAAGGGTTGGAGGGCTACTTCCAGGCAGACGGACAGTGTGGGCAAAGTCCCCCAGGCTTGGGGCAGTGTGGCTTCTTTGGGGAACTTTGAGGCTGTCTGGGGAGGTAGTGAGGGTGGGGGCAGGTGAGGGGCCAGGCCATGGGCCCCCGACACCCCTCACCTCTCACTCCAGCAGGAGGTTTGCCCTTGAGTGAGTATAGGAGGGGAGGGTGTAGACATTATTTTAATCTTCCTCTAAAAGCATAATTGCTTCTTGTCGGTGGCGTTCCTAGAGACGCCTCCCCGCGAGATTGCTTTCCGGGCTCCTCTCTGCCAGGAGACAGGCAGGGGCCAGGCCAGCTCCACGCTGCATTAATACACTGCAAATGCGATTTCATGGCCTCAAATGAGATTAGGGCCAGAGGCTCTGCTCTCTGGTAGAGACGGCGGGTGTGGGTGAAGGGAGCTGAGCAGGGAATCTCAGAGGGAGGGATCCCAGGCCGGCTTGGCCTGAATAGGCAGTTTCCTGTAACCGGATCCCCTTTGCAGAGCGGGCTCTGACGCCTGGGGTACTGGTACAGTGCTCAGGGTCAGCCCCAACCCCAGACTCCCCACCGGCACCTAAAAGGGAAAGCTGAGATTAAGAACACAGGTTCTGCAGCCAGACGGCCTGGCTCTAAAGCTGGTCTCTTCTGCTCCTACTTCTGCCTCAGTTTTCTCATCTTTAAAATGGGGACCACAGTAGTACCTACCTCAAATGTAGATGTGAGGACTGAGTGCACACATGTGAAACGCATAGAACAGTGCCTGGCACATCTTAAGTGCTCACTAATCATTAGCTGTTATTATGAGGTTCACACATGCCAAATATTCTAGCCCTAGCAGGGGGAGAAGGCACGAAGGCTTGGGCTCTGGAGGAGGAATGTTTTGGGGAGCAGACGTCACTGTCCCGGGCTGAAGTAGCAGGGAGGAGGAAGGCACCGGACACGTACGTCATCCCTCACTCACTCACCAAGCACCTGCCTGGTACCGACTCTGTGCCAGGCAACGAGCTGGGCCCCCGGGACGCAGCAACCACCAGGCACAGTCCCTGCCCTCAGGGAAGACAGACCCTGTTCCAGAAAAATCAACAGTGGGTCATGAGTCAGGGCAGGGGAGGCCCACGGGCTTCCGTGCAGGAAGCAGGGCTGTGGGTCTGATGTCCCTGGGGTGGGGGTAGAGGCGGCGGGAAGGTCCCAGGGGACAGTTGAGTCTGGACAAAGCACCATGAATTATTCGGCTGGGGAAGGACAGCCTGGGCCTATGGAGCATTGTGTGCAGCACACGTGAAGGCACGATGCTGGAGAGACCACCGCCCTCTCAGGGGACACAGGGCATAAGGCAGGGACCCTGGGCTAGGACCGAGGGCCCGGCTGAGCAGACCATGAGGCCTGCAGGCATCTCTGAGAGCAACGGGGCCTCCTGAAGTGTTCACAGAAGCAGGGGAGGGACTTGGTCAGATTCACGGGGTTGGAAGAGTGGGGTCAGGGGACACGGATTTTCTGGAAACTGGTTGAGCCTAGTCGCCCCCAGGCCTCTGCCCTCTGAGTGGACCCCCGCCGGCCTTGGCAGGGTACTGCTCTGCCCTGCTCCTGGAAGGGATGGCGGAAGGCTTCGTTGCTTACTCCTTTATTCAGGCCCTTGTTAACGAGTTATTGATTTCTCAAAAGAAAAATGCCCAAAAGGCACGTTGCATCTTTAGCAAAGTGATTTATGACATGACAGTGGAACCTCGGCTGCCCCAAACGAGAGCTCTGGTTACCAAAGGCTGAGAGGAGTCCCTCAGCGTGGCAATCAATGAACGCGCCTGTGAAGCAAATGGGAGCTGTGTTACCCAGCAGCGAGACCACCACACTCCACCAGTCGCCCCCCACCTCCTATTGCCAGAGCTGGGGCCACAGGGGCTCGAGCACCAGGGAAGGCTCTCTTAGGGGCCGCCTGCCATGCGCCAGACATCCGTTCTCTTGTCTAATCCTCGGGCGACTCTGCGAGGAGCCTGCTTGCAGGTCTGCTCCGCAGATTAGGAATTTGAGGCTCCAGGAAGTCGGGTGGCTTTGCCCAAATCCTCGCTACAGTGCCCAGCAGGGCCGGAGTTAAAGCCAGGCCTGGCGGATTCTAGGCAGTCATGCTTTTTGCTGCCCAAATCTTTTTGGCCTACTTGGCGGTGCTAGACCAGGCTGTCCCAGGGGGCCAGAACCCACAGAACAGGTGCAGCAAGACAGGGTCAGGACTATCACAGAGTCTGCTCTGTAATGGAACATGGCTGCACACGGGTTTGGCCAGTAGCCATTTACTGAGCTGATAAAGGTCACCGTTGCGCAGTAAGGACGCAGGGAAAGGGCGGAAGGGCAGCCCCCAGCGCCTCCGGGATCCACCCTGGCCCACGCGGCCAGCAGGCCCCAGCAGTCAGCCTGCACCCCAGGGGCTCAGTTGGAACTGGGAGCAAGCTAGCGCTAGTGATGTGAGTCATGGCCCAGAGTGTTGTGACCACACCAGCCTTTGAGGGACAAACAACCCCGCGGCCCGTTTGTGCTGGATAAAAGTGTCATCTGGCAGACTCCCTGCTTCCGCCCTTGCTGACAGGGGCCTGGCCCACCACGCCCTGCTGCGCCCCCAGGACGCGCCCCCTCACTGTCCCTTGTCACCAGTGCCTGCGGGCTGACTGTCACGGAGCCATCCGTCTGGCCTCATTCAAAAGGCCAGGTGTTTTTGACTCGAACTTCTTCATGTTGCCCCAGTCTCAGGGGAGAAGGAAGGAGAGCTGTGACTCCTTTCCCTGGAGGGAAAGGAAAAGGCGGCATGGTTTGGTGGCTGGTCACAGACTGGAGCCAGCAGGACTGGATTCAAATCCCAGCCCTGCCACTTCACAGCTGTGCGGCCTTGGGCACGTCCCTTCCTCAGACCATCTGTGCTCTTATCTTGGAAGGGACTAACAGCAGTCACTCCCAGGAGCAGGAAGGTGAGGGTCAAATGAGACAGTGCAGTAGACGCTTGGCACAGCACCTGGCACATAGTGAGTGCTCACTAAACATCAAGGGCGGGCGTGAAGGTGCTGGTGGTGACAATGGTGGCAGTGATACAGGACATCAGACGAGAGCTCAGGCTCACAGAGAGGGGCTCGTACACCAGGTGCATCAGTCAGGGTCCTGCCAAGAGAAAGAAGGCGCTCAAATTTGTGAACTTGAGGAGAGTTTAATAGAGGCACTATTTGCAAAGTCGAGGGTGGGGTCTAGGAAAAACAAGAGGGAGAGTGCAGTACCCCGGGGTCTGGGAGCTGTGAGGACCCTTCACTGCCCCCAGTTTGGGAAGGGGAAGAGGAGGGAATGATGGCCTTGACCTAGAGGGGCAGCTGTGGTATGGAGGGAGCTGCCAGGCAGAGTGGCAGTCCCAGGGAAGTGTGTCTCTCCCAGAGCCAGCGAGCTTGGCCTTCCCTTCCCCCTCAGCCCTGTCCCACCCCCATTCCTCCCCCCATCACTCTCTCTCATGTCTTTTGGGCAGCTGAGATGGATGAGGTGGGAAATGTAGGCAGTGTGATTTTGCAGCAAATGGCAGCTCTGAGCTGTGTGATCTTGGGCAAAATGTTAACCCTCTCTGAGCTTTAGTTCCCTTCCTTATCCAGTGGGGCACCAGGGTTGCTCTGAGGACTAAGGAGACAGTGCAGGGAAAGCACTTGACCCTGACAGTTAAGAGTCTGCGCGTCTCCGCCACTGCTTGACCCTACGCACCCGCCCAGATAGCCCGGCCCCCTCCCCCTCTTCTGCCAACCTGCTCTGTTTCCGCTTCCAGGCCCATTCCTGTGGCCACACCTTTCTCCAGGCAGCCCCCTCACCAAAAGTGTCCCCTCCTTTCCTACCTAAATCCAGTTTATCCTCGGGGTCCTGCTCAAGACCCTCCGTCGAGGAGACCCTCTCATCCTGTTCTGAACGAACGCAGTCCTCTTTGTCTGTAGCAACGCCTGGGCGTCTGCGCTGCTCTGCGGCAGCTCTCACCTCCGACGCTGTGTGTTCGCTCCTGGTCTTTGATAGCACGATGCAGGGGCCTGGGACCCGGTACGGTCCTGCCCCTCCCTCGCTTTTCATTTTGGCAGTTGCCAACTGGCAGTTCCTTTAGAAAGTCTTTGTGCTCCAACCACCACTCGCCCTCAGTCCCAGCAGTGTATACAGCAGGTGCTCACTTGTCGGCTTAAGGATGGAAGTCTCTGCGAGGATCTCTGCCTCTGACTGCAGCAGTGAATCCACAGCCTGCCTGGCCAGGCCCCCCAGGGGCTGCACTGACCTCACATCAGCTATGAGGCTCAGCCTTGGAAGTTTCTGCAGAGATTTGAGGGGCCGGCTTGGCCCTGTGCTTAAATCAGGGCTCCAACCGGGCCCCTGGAGGCCAGTTCACATCCTCCCCCTTAAGGTGCTGGGAGGGGTTTAAGCTTAAGTCACTGCAGCAGGAGCTGTGCTGGGGAGAGCTTGCCAAGTCCAAGGTTGGTTAGCAGGGAAGGAGCGAGCATGTCTGGGGCACTTAACTGTCAGGGTCAAGTGCTTTCCCTGCACTGTCTCCTTAGTCCTCAGAGCAACCCTGGTGCCCCACTGGATAAAGAAGGGAACTAAAGCTCAGAGAGGGTTAACATTTTGCCCAAGATCACACAGCTCAGAGCTGCCATTTGCTGCAAAAATCACACTGCCTACATTTCCCACTTCATCCATCTCAGCTGCCCAAAAGACATGAGAGAGAGTGATGGGGGGAGGAATGGGGGTGGGACAGGGCTGAGGGGGAAGGGAAGGCCAAGCTCGCTGGCTCTGGGAGAGACACACTTCCCTGGGACTTGCTGCATGGGTAGTCAGTCCCAAAGGGCTGCCTCGTCAGAATGCAGGCCCCGGACATGGCACAAGGGCATGGCTGACTCTGAACTGTGTATGTCCGCCCAGACCCTTCTCGCTGCCCAGCAAGCCCAGTGCAAAGCTAGGGCAGCAGGACCCCTCCCTCCGCAAGAGCCAGCCTCAGACCCAGCCACAGGGCTTGTCCCCCGCCCCCGGGGCTGTGGGCTCCCTGGTGGCTGTGTTTAACCCTGGTCCTGCCTAATGACACGGCTCCAAGTGCTCTCTCATTGGGGGGCAGGGGGTGCAGGGTTACTATTAGCCGTGAGATTAATCATTACCTGCTTCCCCTCACGCTGGAATCTCCCTGAATCATCAAAGCTGGAGGCCGGCCCCTGCGCAGGGGAGCAGACATTTCCCCTGGACGTTTGGGGAGCAGGCGCACTTCCCTGGGCTGCGGAGGTGGAGCCCCCCTTACTGGGGGACAGGGAAGAGCAGGCAGAGCAGCTGGGCCCGTGCCGTGCTGTTGTAAGGCCTCCTCGCCGGCCGGAGGAAGCGGTTCTGGGGCGGGGGCTATGGTACGTACAGGAGCCAGCGTCCCAGGGGTCCTTGGTCCAGGGAGATAGACGAGTAAGGTCACCGGAGGCCCCTCCTTCCAGTGTCTGCTGAGTACGCAGAGCCCGCTCTTGCTCTGGAGCCAGCCGGCCTGGAACCAGTGTCCGGTTGCATTATCTTCTCCCCGGGCAGGAAGACCAGGGGTGGGGCTGCAGGGGCAGAAAGCTCAGATGCTAGGCAGGGCAGCTGGGCGACAGCCGAGCAGGGCGGGGCCGGGACCGCAGGGAGGCAGGCTTGGTGGCTGGGGCACAAAAGTAAAGAGGCGCTTGTGCAGGAGGGGAGCCCCCACACACCCCCGAGAGCGAGTGCCCCCTTAAGTTTGCTTCCTAAGCATCCCTCGCTTGCTGCAGGGGATGCAGCGATGCCCCCTCCAGCCTGCCGTGCAGCCTCGCGGACCAAGTGGGCCTGAGAAGCGGGAGAGGCACTCTAGGGAGACCAGGGAGCCAGCCGCTGAGACCCTCTCCTCGCGTGCACACGCGTCGTGTCGTGACAGTGCTGGCCCAGGAGGGAGATAAAGCACAGTGCTCCCAGCCAGCCTGTTCCTGGTCAGGGCAGGCCCCAGCCCCAGAGCCCCAGGGTGCCACCCTGGGCAGGCCCGGAGGGGGAGAAAACTAGGACGGGGATTCCTGGCTTCCAGCCCCCACCATCTGGGTGACCTTGGCTGGTCCTTTCAGTTCTAATCAAAGGCAAAGCCTCAGTTTTTCTGTCCCTAACCTGGGAGAACCACATCTTCCCTGCCTCTCTCCCTGGAGTGGGGGGCTGGGGGAGCCAAGAGGCTACCAGGGTGGTCCTGCCCTTGGGCCCCAGGCCAAAGAAGATGAAAAGAATCCCCAATGTAGGGCCTAAAACAGCTGGCTGAATAGTGAGGCAGGCCGCTGGACCTCCCAAACACCCCCGCCAGCACCCAAATCCCTTCTTTTCCAGCCCAGGATGCCTGACTGTGCTGCAAGGCCCAGCTCAGACCTCCCCTCTCCATGGGGCCCCACAGCAAGCACTTAGAACTATGCCTGGCATGCAGGAAGTGCTCAGTAAAAAGATTTGTTACCCTTGTAATAATTTCCTGTGGAGCTGGGAACTGGATTAACCGTAATCTTCTGTTCATACTCTAGTACCATCATTGGCCCGTATATGGCCCTCTTTAATTGTTTGATGATAATTTATTTTCAAAATAAAGTGAACTCCCATTAACTGCCCACCCAATCTAAAAACCAGAATGTTACCAATATCAAATCTACTTATGTTTTCCCCCTTCCCGCCCCCATCTTCCCACCCACCCTCAAGAAATTATCCTCTTGAAGTCTGTGTTTACTATTATCAAACAAATGGGAGACTATAGGTACCCAAACAGTCAGGATGGCTACAGATTTCAGCCAGAAGACATGAGCCTCCAGCTATTTCTTGGGCCCTGCCCTGTGAGGTCACACAGCGTTGCCCAGGTAACCCAGGTAGGTGGGAAAGCTCATTTGTTTGCCAGATCTGGGCAGAGAGAGGCCCACCCCTCTCTTCACCTTCCTGGAGGTGCCAGGAGTCAATTGCCCGGCTGCTGACCCCTGCCCGGGCCATGGCCCAACCCCCCCCCCAAGGCACCTCCACGCACAGAACGTCTTGCTGCTGAGAGAGACCCAGGCCCCGTCCCCCACCTGCTCGCCCCACCGTCCAGGCCCCAGAGCTGGTGTGTGGTACCCCTGAGACCACACCGACCTTCATACTGTTCACCACCCCCAAAGATTCGAAGGTGCCCAGGCCAGCTGTCTGGGCAGGACTGATGCCTGGTCACCCACCAATTCCAGGGACTGGTCCCCAAGATTGTTAAACAAGGCCAAACACTCCTGCCCCCAAGACGATGGGACGGAAAAAGAAAAAGGTAAGGCTGGGGGCGTGAGCCACGTACCCGTATGAACCCATCCTTCCTTCAAAGTCTCTTGTTTTGTTTGCTCTGAAATCGTAACAAAAGCTTCCCTTCTCTGAACTTCAGTTTCTGCAGCTGTGAAGTGGGGAGTGAGGTGGTCTCTGTGGCTTCCCCAGGTTAGACACCCTGTACTCTCGGGCCACGTGCGAGCCGAAGTGCCGTGGGCTTGCCGCCGTTGTCGACTCCGACTGCCCTTCGTTTCTGCGCTCTGTTGCTGGGAGCACGCAGGCTCAGAGAGCCCACTGAGATGGCTCGTCAGCCCTCCTTCGAGGTCCCCCATGGGGTTCCCATGCTGCTACGCAGCAGCCCTGATGCCCCAGTGCCCCAACGCCCCCCTGATCTCCCAGCCCTGGCCCTGACCTTCCAGGGCCCGTGCCCCCTGCCCCAGGACGCAGGTGCTCAAATGCTTGGAGTGAAGAAATTTTTGTGTGTTCTGTTCTCTGCTGTATCCCTTGTGCCTAGCACATAGTAGGTGCTTAATAAAAAGCTGTGGCTAGCCGGGCATGGTGGCTCATGCCTGTAATCCCAACACTTTGAGAGGCCAAGGTGGGAGGATTGCTTGGGCCCAGGAGTTTGAGACCAGCCTGAACAACATAGTAAGACCCTGTCTCTAAAAAAAAAAGAAAAAAAAATTTAAATTAGCTGGGTGCAGTGGTGCTCATCTGGAGTCCTGGCTAATCAGGAAGCTGACATGGGAGGATTGCCGGAGCTTGGGAGTTCAAGGCTGCAATGAGCTATGGTGATGCCACTGCACTCTAGCCTGGGTGACAGAGTGAGACCCTGTCTCAAAAAAGAAAAAAAAAGCTGTGGCCAAGCAGCAGAGCCCTGCCAGAAGGGGCTGGAATCTCAGTATGATGAGATGCAAACGGTTCAATGTTCCCTTACTGGCCGCTAACTGGCAGGGCTGAGACTGTGCCCGCGACTGTGTCACCCACAGGGATGGCAGAAGGCACACGAGTCCTTGCTAACTGGGAACACCCTCTTTGCAGCTGCACTCTTAGGTCCGATAAGCCAAATAGCCGGGGGTGCCCAGGCCCCAGGGCGGGTTCCATGTCATTGCCCTTCATTTTGATGTCTCTGGTTCCTGGTGTTCTCTGCCCACAGCTGGCCCCTCCCTAGACTCCACCCTCCTTATTAAGCCTCTTTCTGAAATGCTGCACACTCAGGACCAGGCACCCCAAGCTGCCAGCCAATTCCCCCTGCCCCAGAGAGCTGGACTCAGGGACCCGGGGAGTGTGCACGGGAGTCCGGAGGAGGAGCCAGAGTTGTACTTGATTTACAGCTTTTGGAAGCATTTTTAATAGCTGGGTAGAATCCCCTGTAAGGATGTTCATACGTATATATAGTATTATATATTCCTATTTCTTCTTTTGCGAATCCCCAGTTTATGTCTTTTTTATTGGAGTGATGTTTATAGATTTCCGTACTGTCTGTGTATTAGGAATATCAGTACTTTTATATTTATTGCAAATATCTTCTCCCATTTGTCTTTCCTTTGGACAGTGGTGAATCTTGGACCATTATAGAAGTTGACATAGATACCCATTTTTAAAAATGTAATCAGATCTATCAATCCTTTTCTTTATTATTTCTGACTTTTGTGTCATCTTCTGAAAAGTGTCTCTGCTCCAAATACAACTCTTCTTGCTGCTACAAATGAATACTCAGGTTATGAGTCCAGGGGGGTACATTGTGGCCCAGAGAAGGAGCCCCAAAACCAGAGCAGTACGGTTGGAGTACAGCAGGACCACGAGGTCGTGGGGTCAGAGAGACCCCAGCTCCAGCCCGGCTCTGCCCGGCTAGCTAAGCTGCGTGCTTTGGGGTGAGAGGTTTAGTCTCTCGAGTGTGTTTCCTCACCTGTAAAAAGCCTCCCCTGGCCGCCGTGACTCTCAGGCGAGTTTAGATGCCGAAACTGGAAGGAACATGAGGGACTGTTTCTAGCTCAAGGCCCTGGTGACACCGCTGAGGAAACAGGCCCCGCCTCCCAGCCTCCAGCGCAGCCCCTCCGCCCAGATGCCGGCCCTTCTGGGGCAGAACCGGGCTTCTTAGCTTCTCCTGGCCTCCCAGACTTCTGGGGAGGAGGAGTGGGGGTCGGGGAGGGAGAAGGGCGTGGGGGTGGAACCATCCGGCTCCTTCCATCCCTCTCCCCACCAGAACCACCCCCACCCATGGGAGTCAAATCGAGTGGGCTATTAACTCCTTCCCTGCTGGTCCTATCCTCCCTCCCCCACTACACACATTCAAAAATGCCCCAGGTGATGGGCAGTCCCGGGGCCCCTGAGCCATCTGCTGGCCAGCCCCAGCCTACCGAGGGCAAGGCCGCCATCCCGATGGGTAGGGCACTGGGATTAGCCGCTCCCGAGCTGGCCTGCACTCCAGGCCCCGTGGAGGAGCGGACAGTGCCACACTCTGGCACCAGGCAGGCTTCAGTGCTCACACCCCAGCCTGCCACCCACTGCTGTGTGGCTTTGGGTGGCAGAGGAGCTGGCCAAGCCCCTGCCTGGCAAAGCTGCCTACTGAGGTCTTCACCCTAGCACCGCTGCATGGGCTAACCGAGAGTAAGCCTGAGAGGGGACACACAGGGGAGGGAAGTCCCTCTCGGGGCTTGTCACACCCCAATGGGTGAGTTCGTGGGACCTGAGAATTAGGGGGATTTCACCATCACCCACAGTTCAAACCCCTCATACAAACCAGCACGTGTGTCCCCTACTCCCTCATAAATCCTCCAATGCCGGCCAGGGGCAGGGGACCGGGACGTTGGTCCTGATGTAGGACATCTCTGGGGAAGCCTGCAGGTCCCCAGATTTCCATCCAGACATGGGAAGGAAGGAGGGGAAGGCCGAAGGGTGGCGGCCCTCGCCCACCATCCCCGCTCCAGGCCTCACCTTGGCCCTGGGCCTCCCTGGCCCTGGGCCGGCCTGGCCGGTGGGCACACGCCTGCAGGCCTCACCAGGAGGCGCCAGCCTGGCAGCTGGCCTCACACCCAGAGCTGAAGCAGGAACAGTTCTCGCCAAACCCTTCACAAGCTTTATTTCCCAGAAGGTGTCCCCATGGGGAGGCACAGAGAAGGTATAGAAGGAAGGTACAACCCCTGGCCTGGTCTGCAGATGCCTAGCTGGGCTCCAGGCTGCCAGGGAGTCAGTGAGAACCCTGGACAGTGGCCCTGCTTCTAGGCCCTCACTTCTGTGGCCCTAGGGAGCTCATGATAAGCCCTGTGCCCTCCCAGCGACAGGGGGTCAATCTAGGGCTGGGAGGGACATGACTCACCTCTCCCAGCCTCACTGCAGAACTTCAGGCACACTGAGCCCTGGAAAGACATCAAAACCCACTCCTGACATTCCCGTTGGCCAGGTGGGAAAACTGAGGCTCAGATTGGTGGCACCAAGTTGAGACAGAGCTGGGCTGAAACCTAGTCCTTGCCCCCGGGGCTGCTAGTCTCGCTGCTACACCACTGAAGCCGGGGCGAAGCCACCGGACGTGGGTGGGCAAGGGGCGGGCAGTGAGGCTGGTCCTGGGAAGAGGCAGTCCAACCCATGAGGGGACACAGTGGGTCTGAGGATGCTGCCCCTCCCGCTGGCAGCGGTTTCCGCCCCTCCCCCATTCTTGCCTGGCAGCAGAATACAGGAGAGGGGGAGCGGCAGCTCTCATCAACACCTTGGCAGATGGTGACAGGCCCCGCTGGGTCCTGGGGGTGGGGGTGACCTCCTCAGTCGGGAAGGGGAGGGGGTCTCTGTAGGGCTGGCACTTCTGCCTTGGCGGGGGGGTTCTCACCTCCTAATTAGTTAGCTACCAGGAAGTGAGGAGCAAGGGACAGGGATGACGGTCCAGGCAGAGGGAACAGCCAGGGCAAAGGCTGGGAGGCAGGGGGGGCTTGGTGGGGGTGAGAAACAGCTAGGAAGCCCGCGTGACTGGATGCAGTGAGCAACGGCCATGGGACAGATGAGGTCAGTTTCCTGGTCAGTGTAAGGCTCTGAGAGAACCGGGAGCTACTGCAGGATTCTGAGCAGAGGAGAGAGGTGGTCCCATTTGAATTTGTAAAGGATCACTCTGGCGGCTGTGTGACATGGGATGGGGTGGAGGGAGAGCCAGAAAGGAAACAGAGGAAGCAATCACGAGGACATCGGTGTCGGTGTCCGGGCCCCAGTGAAGTGGGGATGGTGAGAAGGGGTTGGAGTCCAGATGTGGTTTAAAGGTGGAGCTGACACCATCTGCTAGCAGGCTGGAGGAGGGGCGTGAGATTTAGGAATTACAGGCAAGGGTGCCTTCAAAAGCAGAGGCTTAGAGATGAGAGATGAGGTGGTCTCTCTCATTCTGCAGGACATGAAGGATCCAGGACTGGGAGAGGGGCAGAGAGGCACTGAGAGAAGTGGGGGACGGGGAACCGAGGTAGGGAGAAAATGCGACAAGGTGACTACCTTCCAGAGGGAGACAGGCACTTGGAGGGGAACCGTTGGGCTAGAGGTTACAGGGTGGCAGTAAAGGGAGGTGCCACATTGGAAGAGACCACTCAACCCAGGCTCTCCCCACAGAACACTGACATCCCAGAGGAGCCCCTGGACACCTCCCAGAGTGCAGAGTCTGAGATCAGCCACCTGTCTCCCCCTAATAAGGAGAGCATCATGCTCACTCTCCACGGGGCCACCAATCTACCCCCCTGCAAGGATGGCTCTGAACCGTGGCCCTGTGTGGTGGTGTAAGTAGTGGGGTGAGAGTGGGGGCAGGGGATGTGGGGGGACTGTGAGTGGAAACCAGAGGATGGCCATTGGCATGTGAGCACCCAAAGGTCAAGGACTGGGACCAGGATACCCAGCGGGAAAGTGCCAAGTGCGACTCACACAGGGGTGTGGGCTCTACAGATGGGAGGCCTGGCATCTTCCCTGCTGCGTGGGAAGCTGCTCCCCAGAGCTGGAGACGGAAGGGGCCAAAAGGTCCAGAGAGCCACCCCTTGATCCCACACCAACTGGGCAGGGCTTGGCCACAACTCAACCCCAGTGGGACAGGGCCCTTGGACTCAGAGGGGTCCAAGGCCCCAGACTCAGAGGGGAGTGGGCCGGGCTCCGTCGGGGTGATGGGCAGAGAAAAGGGAGGCATGGGGCTGCCTCTCCTGGCCTCTGGGTGCCCCGCCCACCCATGTGCAGCCCTGGGGTAGGGTCCTCACAGCTGCAGTCCTCTGTGGCTCCCACCCCTCCCCCAGTCATTTCTAACATTGGGGCTTCCCACGTTCTGGTCCTTCGGTGCACCCGCATACCCCCACCAGCCAGGTGCTGGCAGGGGACACAGCTCTCAGCCTGGTCCCCAGGCCTGCCACGCCACGTCCGTTGCTCACCCCGTGGGCCTGGGCAACACAGTCTCCTGCAGCCAACCTTCCGTGTCCATGCAGACTGGACATTTGCTCAGTCTTTATTGCAAAGCACCATCCTGTAACCCCCTCCAAGGAGCTTGTCCTCCCTTAAATCCCCTCTGTAGACATCGGGAGCCACCACGACTTCCCCCCAAGCCACTCTACACTTCCCTTCCTCCACCAATATAGCATCACCCAGTTCCCGCCAACAGTCTGTTTCCCACGCATCCTTCAGGGGCGCGCCTGCCCCAGCTCTCTCACCGACACCTGCCGAAACCCCCTTCACAGCCTTGCTCATGGCGCCTCCTTCCAAGCAGCCACCAGAGTCGAGCCCTCCCCACTCTGGAGCCCACGGCAGTGGCAACACTGGTCTGAAACATG
>RJWJ010008889.1:24594-52019 GCA_004363605.1 Indri indri
ACCGCCCAAGCACACACAGTGAAAGGGGGTTAGATGCCTCACAGGAGACCAACAGGTGAAACACTCGCCTTCAAAGCCCATTTGCGCCAGCCCAGCTCCCCGGCCCTCCCTCCCCCAACCCCATTTCAGTGGTGAGGAAGGACAGGTGGCGGAGCAGGCTTGGCAGCGAGGCTGGTTTCTAGCAGGGAGCTTCTTTCTCCCCTCAGCTATTTCCATAAACCAATTATTGACGATCATCTCGGGAGATTGAGGCCCTGCCTGTCACCAATCCAGCCCGGGCGGTGGGGCCGGGAGCTGGGTGGCCGCATTGCTCCTCAGCAGGCACAGCGACCCGCGCCATCACCCCGTTGCCATGGGAACGCGCGGCTGGAGCTTTGGGGGCTGGGGGCTGGGGGCTGGGGGTGGAGAGCTGGGCACACCCGGAGTCCGCCTGCACCCTCCCGGCAGCTGGCATGTGGGGCGGGGAGACAGTGGCAGGGAGGGTGTGAGGCGGGGGAGAAAGGGCGCATCGCTACACCCTACTCCACCGTCCCAGCGCTCCAGGCAGAGCTGCCACCAGCTCTAGGTGGTGCTAATGAGATGCAAATGAAAGGAGAAGGGAGGGCTTCTGAGAATTCAGGCCCAGCTGTCGAGGCTTTCAGTGCTAGCCCCAGCCCCAGGCAGGAGCCCCAAAGGAAGGACCCAGAGCCTGAGAAGCCGCAGACCGGAAAGAATTTGATGTCCCTGCATGTCTAATTATGAATACACAGTAAGGAAGCCTGCACTAGGTGTGAGAAAGTCCACGAGAGTTTTCATTTTGCTCATGATGAATATTTCAATGCTTTAAATGTTTATTTATTTGTTTGTTTACTTACAGAGACTTAAAAGTATTACCTGCAACTGTAAAAGTCCTAGAAGAAAACTCAGGGGAAAAGCTCCTTTATATTGGTCTTGAGACCAATTGGGAATGATTTTTTTGGATATGACTCCAAAAGTATAGGCGACAAAAGCAAAAATAAACAAGCGGGACTGCATCAAACCAGAGATTTTCTGCACAGCAAACAATCCACAAAATGAACAAGCGGCCTATGGTGTGGGAAAAAATATTTGCAAACCATGTATCTGGTCAGGAGTTAATCTCCAAAATACATGAGGAATTCATACAACCCGATAGCAAAAAAACAAATAACCTGATTTAAAAGTGGGCAAAAGGACCCGAATAGAAAATTTTCCGAAGACGCACAAATGGCCAACAGGTCTATGAAAAGGTGTCAACATCACAGCCATCAGGGAAATGCAAATCAAAACCACAACGAGATATCATCTCTCACCTGTTGGGGTGGCTATTATAAAAAAGACAAGAGAAAACAAGTGTTGCCCAGGGTGTGGAGAAAAGGGCCCCCTTATACGCTGTTGGTGGGAATGTAAATTGGTGTAGCCGATATGAAAAATAATATGGAGGTTCCTCAAAAAATTAAAACTATCGTATGAGCCAGCAATCCCACTGCTGGGAATACATCCGAAGGAAACAAAATCAGTATCTCAAAGAGCTATCTGTACCCATATGTTCATTACACTGAAGTTCACAGTAGCCAAGACACAGAATCAACCTCTGTCCACTGACGAACGCACGGACAAAGAAAACGTCTCATAGATGTGCAATCGTATGCATTGTACACATTGTGTGTATCTGTATACATACACGCACACAAATGAAATAGTGTTCAGCCACAAGAGAGGAAATCCTGCCATTCGTGACAACGCGGACGAACCTGGAGGCCATTACGTGAAGGGAAACGAGGCAGACCCGGAAAGACATGCCGATGACCTCACCTACCTGTGGAACCCAGGTTGAACTCGTAGACGCGGAAAGTAGAAAGAGAAAGTAGCAGTGGTTGCCAGGGGCTGGGGATGAGGGACGGGAGCAGCTGTTGGTCAAAGGGCACAAACCTTCGGTTTTCAGATGAGCAAGCTCCGGGGGATGTGCAGCAGGTGGCTGCAGTCAGTGACACTGTATTGTGTATTCGAAGTTGGGTAAGATGATCCTAATTGTTCCCACCACACACACACACACACACACACACACACAGGGTAGCCACGTGAGGCGATGAATGTGTTAATTAACTTGATTGTGGTAATCACTTCATAATGTGCACGTGTCAAATCATCACGTTGTATACTTTAAATCTGTACAGTTTTTATTTGTCAATTGTACCTCAATAAAGCTGGGGAAATACACATATGTAAAATTTCACATTCTTTCCAAACATTTTTTCTCATCTCCTTGCTGCCCCCGTTTTCTGGTGCCCTAAGCGTGGTCTCCCAGCGAGGTGTCCTGCTCTGCCATCCCATGCTGTCTCACCTCTGACTGGGGCTGGGGACTCCGGGGACCCCTGGTTCCATCATCCCCTCTGGGCTTGCTGCTCCCCAGCAGGCAGGCCCACAGTCGGGGTGCTGAGGCACAGGCCCGAGAGCGCCGCAAAGCCGTGCACTCATTCGCCCCATTGGTGGGGAGCTGAAGAGGTTCGGGCCCAAAGATGGTGCCCCTTGTTTGGGGCTTGGCTGCTTCACCTGTTACGTGGGCACCAGCCTTGAGCCAAGCTGGTCCTAGAGCACGTCCTCCAGGCCAGCCCACTCGAGACTGGCGGGTCCAGCCCGCTCACCATGTGCTTCCACCTCTCTCCGTCTAACCACTGATCTGCTCCCATTCTGACCCCACCTCTCCATCAAAATCACTTTCTCCGCGGCCACCAGCGACTGCCACGCCTGACCCTAAGTCCAACGCGCACCTCGTCTTGCATGATCTCTCAGGGGCAACAGCCTCCTGGGACCACTCAATCCCTTTGAAGCCCTTCTCCTCTTCCGAGATCCCCTACTCTCTTCCCTCTGTGGCCACACCTCTCTGCCCCTTCTCCCTGGCATTAACTGTTGGCCTGTCCCAGGTTTCAACCCTAGGTCGCTCTGCTTTCCCTACACTGTCCTGTCCATGTGATCCCATCACCAACCTGGTGTCACGAGAATCGCAGTCTTCACCCCATCCACTCTGTCACCACGTCAGTGTCTCTCCTGCCTCTCAAAGTGAGCTGCTTCTCTCCACCAGCCCCACCCACTCAGGCCACTGCACGATTTCTCCAGCTGCTCTTGGTGCATCTCAACTGGCCCCTGCAAACCCCCTTCAAACCAAAGGAACCCAGTGGCTTCCCCTTGTTCCCGGAGTAAAGAGGATTCCAGGCCCAGCACGGGTGGGTCTTCGCTGGCCCCTCCAGCTCCCCGGCAACATGACCCTCATCCTCTGCCCCACCCCCCGCCCCCTTCCAGCCACACCAGATATCTCTTGGTTCTCTGAGCAGACTCTGTTCCCTCCTACCCTAGGCCTTTGCACTCTCCCTCCCCCAGAACATTCTCCCTCCCCCTTTTCCAATCTTGGCTCCCGCTCTGTTGTCACCTCCTCAAGGAAGCCCTCCCTGGTTTCCCAGACCAGGCCAAATCCTCCCTGTTACATGCTTCATGGGCCTATGTGCAGCAGCAGTTTCACCTGTGACGATGCGCTGTATATGATTATGACCTTACTCTTTGTCGGCGCCCCCACCCCATGGCGCCCACTAATTCCACGAGCAGCATAGGTCTGCTTTGCTCACCGTCACGTCCCTATTATTAAACACAGTATCTGGAACATAGGAAAATAAATGGTGTCAGCAAATGATTGTTGAATGAATGAATGAATCTGGCCCTGCCTCTAGCTTGCTGTGTGACTGGGAAAGTTACTTTGCCTCTCGATGCCTGAATACCTCGCTTAGAAACCCGCCTCAAAGAGCTATAGAGATGGTAGAGCCACATAGTGGGGTACTGCCAGGTCTACAGCATGGCAGGGGTGCGGGGGTTCCTGAGCGTCGCTCACTGTGGGTGCATGAGACCTATCAGAAGAAAGCCACAGACTGCGGTCAGGAAGACCCAGCGTCCAGCCCACTGCCCCTGACTCCCCGTGTGACCTCAGGCCAGTCCCTGCCCTCTCTGAGCCTCATGGCCAGGATGTAAGCTTTGGCCTCCACGCTGCTGCAGGCCTGCCAGGCTGACTTGTGCTCTGGCCTGGAAAACAGGTCTCAGTTCTTTAGAGGCGACAAGAACCCCAGCTGTGCTGCCCGAGACAGATCCCAACCCCAAGTCTTCTGGGCCAGTGCCCAGGCCCAGGGTCTCCCAGTGCCCAGCACCTGTCACCAGCCTGGCACAGAGAGACCTGCCAGTCAGAGCCCAGCGGGGACCAGGAAGGCAGTGGCATTGATGGATGGGGGGTGGCCCGGGCAGGATGAGATGAGGAGAAGGGGCCAGCCAGGAGACGGCTTGTGGGGTTCTGACCCCTGGCCAAAGGCTGCGTAGCAGGGCCGCCAATGTTGGCAGCTGCTTCTTTGGCTGTCTGCTGCCCGGAGCTAGTGAGTGGGGACAGAGCCAGGCCTGGGAGGGGAAGGCGCGTCTTTCTGTGTACATGGTGCAGGCGCGGGGCAGCATGGGGGAGGTGGCACAGATCAGGGCCAGCTAGAGTCACACTCAGAGGATCTTTGGTTTTCTTGGATAAGCCTGAGCACCCTCACCCTGGCCTCAGACTGAGCCTGACCTTGGTCACAGACTGAGCCCTAACTCTGGAGAACAACTGGAGAAGGCACTGAAAGTGGGACGGGTGTGTGACATCCTGGTAAGAGGGAGTTTAAAGAAGGTTCTGTTTATCAAGCACCTGCCATGTTCCTGGCACGTGTGCTAGGACCGCCTGTGTGTGTTTCATGTAATTTAGTTGCCACCCATCCCTATGAACTAGGTATATTATCCCCATTTCACAGATGACGTTCCTGAGGCTTAGAGCATTTCC
This sequence comes from Indri indri, assembly GCA_004363605.1. NCBI lineage: Eukaryota > Metazoa > Chordata > Mammalia > Primates > Indriidae > Indri > Indri indri. Next base: position 29,432 of record RJWJ010008889.1, read on the forward strand.
ATGACTTGCCCAGGGTCACAGAACCACTGAGTACCCCAAGGAGGATCTAGGATCCAGTATTCCAAAATCCAAAAGCTCTTTCCACCTCGTTCCATGCCTTGATCTTCCATCAGCAGTTACCCCTTTTGGAAGGGGGACTGTTGGCACCAGGACCCTAACCCAGACTTCCAGAGAAGATGCAGTGACCACTCTGGAGACCCCCCTGGGATCTGGAGTTCCCCTTCCTCCTGGGCTGGCTGTGGGTGGGCAGGGATCTAGGTGGGTGGAGGCCCGGCATGACTCACGGTGACCTATGGGCTTGTCTCAGCAGCCAGAGGGTTGGGCTCGGCAAAAATAACAATAACGCAGTCACTGTGATCATGAGACAGTGGCAGGAATAAAGCGGCCCACATGTGCTCATTATGCCGCACTCTAAGCTCACCAGGAACTGCTTCTTCACACACCCTGGCTCCAGCGGAGCAGCCCTCCGAGGCAGGTTGCATGACCCCCATGTGACAGCCATGGAGGCCAAAGCCCAGGGCAGTGGAGGGACTTGTCTGAGGCCACACGGCTGGCCAGTGGGAGTGAGCAGATGAAGAGGGCTCTTTCCATCTGGCCACCAGCTCCCGCAGAGGCCAGACTCCTTTCCTCCCCGCAGGGCGCCCGTGGGAGAGCAGAGGCGGTTGGGGAGCAGGCCCTGCGTGGGGCCTGGGAATCCAGGGTCCTCACCTCCCCGGCAGGGCCCCAGCCCAGCGCCTGCTTTCCTACCCACCCCTGCTCCATATAACGCCAGTCCCTGGAGGCTCAGAACCTCAGCATTTTTGTTCAGTGAGCACCCGCCAGTATCCCAGAGTTATAAACACAGCTGGTGTCGGGGCTAAAGGAGGCTTGGCCTGAGACCCCCAGCCTGACTGAAGCCCCAGGGATTCTTCCCAGATGTTTTCCCCATCACCGCCACCCAGGGCCCCTGGGGTCTTCTCCTGCCTGAAAGCTCATTCAGACTTAGGAAGCAAGAGCTCTCCCCCGGGAGCCTGGGGCCCGAGGAGCAGCCCATGAGGGCAATGCTCGCTCAGAAGCACGTGTTCACGGGGCGACTCCGGGCAGTGCGCCAGGCCGGATGGGGCCTTCCTGGTGTCCGCGCGGCATCATGCATGGGCTGTCTCCTTTGATTATGCCTGAGTGTGGGCAGAGCTGCTGACAGGCTCCTCCTCGGCCGCCTCCCCGGGCTGCGCATCCTCCATACTCGTGTGACTCGGAGACCCCTTTCTTGAAGCCCCTCTGTCCTTGCCTCCAGGACGGCCCCCCGATTCCCTCCTCTGTCTCTGGCCATGACACTGCGGATGTTCCGTGTCCTGCTCCCTGTCAACGTGGGGGCTCCTGGCTCAGGCCATGCCTCTCCTCTGTACCCGACTCTCCCCGAGAGATCCCCTCGCCCCGAGCACCCCCTTTACCCCCATCCTGAAGGCCCCAGGGTCCCTGGGTCCAGCTGGGGCCTCTCTCCTGAGCTCCAGCCCGCGGGCTTGCCTGCCGGTGCACATCTCCACCTCAGACTCGGCCTCCCCAGCTGCCTCCTCTTCCTCCTCCTCCCCCTCCTCTTCCTCCTCCTCCAGGGCTCCACTGCCCATGTAAGACCTGTGAGGTACACAGTGCCACTATCAGGGAGGTGCTGAGCCCGGAGGTGTGTAAGAGCGGAGGCAGCGGAGCCAGGAGCCAGGACCCGAACCCACGCCCCGCGAGCCCGAGCGTAGCCACATCTCTGGCCTTCAGCAGGGCTGGCCTGGGAACGCTGGGAGGGCAGGCAGTGGCCTCCCCCTTCACTGCCCCCACACAAAGGTGGGGACAGAGGAGCAGCTGGCCCTTCCCTGTCACTCTGTCTGACTTCCCAGGCAGCTCTGTGGGCCTGTGGAAAGTGCCGTGTGCGTGCGGAGGTGCCCTGTGGGTGCTGGAGGAGCGGGGCCTAGGGACTCGCTTGGGACTGTGGCTGGGGACTCGCAGGATGGCCAGTGTGGCCAGCTGAACCAGACCCAGGGTCCAGCCACAGGGCCCTGGGCTGGGACAGAGAGGCCAGGGGCCAGGCAGGACCAAGGTTCCTGGGGCCTCAGGGCCTTGAAGGAGCCCAGTGGCCACAGCTGGGCTCTGCTCCCCCTTTTTGGGAACATGCTCTTGGGACAGAACTTAGGATCTGAACCGTCCTCCCACCCAAGAGCTGCTTCCAGGAGCGGCAGTGGGGGGGACGGTGAGTAAACAGACGACACCGTCCCCACTCACTCACCCTTTGCCTACAGTCCTCCAAGAAGGCAGCTGAGCGGCTCCAGGTCCCAGCACCGGGTGTCGGAACCGCTCGGGGAGGCTGGTCTCCGGGGGAAGGGCAGGAGGCTGCGCTCCAGCCCGCAGAGCTTGGAGCGGACCCCACACAGGCTGGGCTGGGGATGGGAAGCAGGATGACTCAGGAATCAGAAGGATCAGGTGTTTTTCTGAGGTCGGGAAGGTCCCTGTATGTCTGGCCCACATTCCTCCCGTGCGGAGGCTGCGTGCACGAGGGAGGACGCTGGGAGGCCTGGCAGTGCAGAGCGACTGAGCCATTGAGAGGACCTGAGTCGCGGCATGACCTGACAAAGGCCGTCTCACCCAGGCCCCTACCTTGCCACGGGGACTGTCCCTCCACCCCCACAGGGCTGTGGTGTTGACTCACAGGCGTATCCTCCTGCTGCCCAAGAAGATGGGGGACCCTCACCAGCTGCGCCACGGGGTAGACCAGAGCATGACACTCCGGAGGCTGCAGATGGTGCAGGCAGGGCCCTTCCTGGCCCCGCCTGGTCTCCAGCCTCAAACTGAGAAAAAAAGGAGGAAACTAGGCAATTCCCTTCCCTGGAGAGGGTAGGAGGTGCGACAACGCCCAGCACAGCAGCGAGCCTGCCTTTGCACTGCCTCAAAGCTCTGGTGGCCGCGGGTGTCCCCTGCACCTTATGGAAAGAGCACTCCTGCCGGCCAGCCCCCCAGTGTCACAGGTGGGGCCGGGAGTTGCACGCAGACCATAGAAGGTCCTGCAAGGGCAGGTGGCTCTTTCAGGTGAAGCGTGAGCAGGGTGAGAGGAGGAGCATTTTTGTTTCGTGGAAATACTTTCGCCTTTGCCAGAGTGCTTGACTCAGAGATCCCTGGAATGTGCCCTTCTCTCTCCAGAGCAGTCCCTGTGCCCTGCTGGCAAGTGCAGGGGAGCTGTGGCCTCCAGTTTAGAGCCTCCTCGCACCAGAGGCAGTTCCTCTGCCAATCGAGGCCCACCTGTCGTGTTGTAGCACCATCAGCAATTAGCGACGGTTCATTAGAGTCCAATTAATAAATGAAACCAGGATGAGAGCCCATTGCTTTGTTGAGAATAACAGCCCTGCTCATGCCTTAAGTGGCAGCCTCTGGAGAGCTCAAAACCCACCAGGACCCGCTGCCCCGCCTTAGCCCTGGGGGCTGGGAGGCGGCATGGAGTCAGGGCGTTGTCCATGGATGCTTTCTGGGGAAGCGGCAGGGGAGAAGGGAGCTTCAGATCTGACTGTCCCCGCCTCACATCTCAGCTCCTCCTTCGAGGAGCCCCTGGCACAGCTCCCTGCCCAGCAATCCCAGGGGAGTGTGGCCAAGGCCAGAAGTATGCGGGCCAGGCCTTTCCCTTCCTGCCTGCCTGGCCTCAGAGGACACTGCACGTGGCCATGAAGAGAAAGGGGCTTGAGAGGGAACTCAGTCAGGGAGGACCACAGCCTCCCCTCCTGACAGCCCCAAGCCGTGCTCCCAACCCACCACACCCTCCCATGCCACCTGCCAGCCAGTGCCTGCCCCATCCCGAGCCTCAGGCCTTCTCCTCCACTTGGGAAAGTCCTCCTCTCCGTGCTATTCAAACCTGCCTCCGCCAGGAAATCTCCCCTCGCCTGTCCAGCCCAGGTGGGGTCAGAAACACAGGAATCCAGCTTTGGCCGCCCCATTCAGATGGCTATCTCTGCAGAGGCCAACCCCCCAACTCCTGTCCCTGTTGCATTAGCTCGGGCTCCTGGACTGGGGAGAGGTCACTGGGTTTTTCAGAGCATTCTGGGGGGAAGGCAGGCCTAGGGCCTGGGAATCTGGCTGCTGCTTGAACTTCTGGAGGATGCGGGCGGCTGGTCTCCCTGGCTCGGAGGCTGGCATGGAGGATGCAGGTGGACAGAACTTGCCCTGACTTCTCAGGACAGACTGAGGCCAAACCACGACACCCCGGCAGCTGGCCTGAAGGGCTCTTAATCTGAACCTAGCCCCTCACCTCCCTCTCGGACTCCCAGGTGAGCCGGCAACAGGGCTGCAATTGATCAGGTCAAAGGGCTGCAATACCTCTTGACCCAGCATCCAGCCACCTAAGGGCCTGCCGTAGTCCATCCTTCTCCATGCCTGCCCGACGGCTTCCTTCCCCAGGGCTTCAGGGACAGCCCTCCGGTCTTTCAGGATCTGGGAGCCTGCCCAGCAGCCAGAACAGACACGAAACTGGGGCTCTTCCCTTTCCTTCACTCTCCTGGCACTGCCCTGGGGTTGGCACTCAGGACAGCCCAGGCACCCGTGTGCTGGGCTTCTAAGGCCCTGCAGGAGGAGGCCACACTTTGACTGCTGTTCTTGTTTTGATGCTTGGAGCGGAGCCAAGCTGGAGGCCAGAGGACAGGCAGGGCGGTGGGGCAGGTGGACTTAGGTGTGAAGAGAAGACCTTAGAGGCAGCTGGAGGGCTGGCAGCCTGGGGGCGTGGGGCGCCTTGTGAGCATGGGCCCATCATGGCACTCACGCCTCTGTGTGTGTGTGCTCTGGTGACAGGGTGGGGGTGGCCCTCACCCCCCCCCGCCCCGCCCCACAGTGTCCTGTGTTTTTCCACTGCTCACCTCCGCTCTCAGCTGCAGCCCTGGGGAGTCAGATAACACATTTTCCCTTAGTCATGACCTTGCAAAAGGAAAGCAAAGTCCTTCTTGTTCCTGCCCACTCACAGCTGTGCTTGGGCCTGGCCTCCCACCCGCTGCTGGGTGGAGCCCTCCCCCCAACTCTCCCCCTCCTCAGGGATGCCGGGCTTGAGACTGGAGTTTGTCAAAGACACACACACCTCTAGTAGCCTGGGGGTGGGCTGGGTTGGGGATGGTTCACATTTTCCCCGGAAGCTTGGGCCCAGGACTGTTGCACTGTGTCTGTGAACCTAACCCCAGTCCCCATCCTGGCGTGGCTGCTCCTGCTGTGGTTGGATTAGGTCTGAGCCACCCAGGAGCTCCCCCTGGCCCTAACTGCCTGGAGCCAGCTATAGAGCCAGGGCAGGACTTTGGGGACAGGGAGGAAGGACAGACAGCCTGCGGAGAGGCCCCCCGGGGCTCTGAGACTGCACTGGCAACCCTAAGGATAGGGCCTGGGGGACCTAGAACAGCCACATGCCCAGCTGGGGGTACAGAAAGGGGCTGAGAGCTGGGAGTGAGCTGACCCCCTTCTGTTCTGTGGGGAATCAGAGGTTCTTCTTGCTCTGCAGTTTCTAGAATAGTATGAAGGCCCAGAGGAGTCGGCTGTGCCAGGAAAAGCCGCTATTACCCTGACAGCCTCCCTCCACCTGCTAAAAGCCTCCCCCTTCCCCTGGGGCCTCCCCGCCCCTAGTTGCTTCCTCTGCAATCACCTAGATTTCTTTTAGGGGAGGGAAAGAGACAAAGACTTGCTTAACCCTTTCTTTGCCGGAGGGAAGCCAGTGGCCCAGGCTCCCTTGCCTTGCCCCGTGGCCCCTCCCCACCCTTTTGCCCCTGGAATTCCTCCGTGCCTCCCAGGAGCTTTCCAGAGAAGGGGAGGGACCTGAGGCTGCAGAGGTCAGGAGGGTGGAAGACAGGTTGGCAAGTGCAGGCCATGGGGTCCAGCCTGGATCCTGTGGCTATGCTGCTGTGACCTCATGCCCTCAGTGTGTCTTCTCCCTGCACACGGAGCCACTCGAAGGTCCCTGGGAAGCCCCCAGGGACCAGCCTGTGCAGAAGCAGGTGTTGTGCGGTGTTCGGGGTGTAGAAGGACTGACGTGCTCCTCACGCACCCTCGGTGCTTCCTCCTTTCTGCTCCTGTCCTCTGTCCCCTGGACTGCAAGGCCCTGAGGCGGGTGGCAGGCATTGCCGTGCACTAACGTGGGCAGGGGGCAGATCCCTGGCCTCATGGCAGGGGGGGCTGCTGAGAGCTCTGAGGTCTCTGACTTTGGAGGCAGCTGCTGGAGGGAGAACCAGCCACAGAGTGGCACAGGAGGGGCTCAGATTGCGGAGGAAGGGACGGTGTGTGGTAGGGGGTGGGCTGAGCACCTCTCCAGCCTGGCAGCCTCCCTCGCATTCCGCGGGGCCTGACGGTGCGGATGTGAGAGGGGCTCCGGCTCGCCCCAGCTTCCCTTCTTCCCCTGCGTGCGCCCCAGCTATTGTGTGTCACAAATGCGGGAGTAACATGAACTGGGGCTTCCCGGGTGCCAGGAGCTTAACACGCTTTCTCTCCAGCCCTCGTGACCACTCTCTGAGGGAGGCATGGTTTATAGGGGAGGACCCAAGGCTGAGAGAGGAGACCATCCAGCCGGGATAAGTGTGGGCTCAAGCCCAGTTCTCAGTGACTCTTCCCGGGAGTCCACACCTTGGCCAGAGCAGCCAGAGACCCCCCCAGCCATAGTCCCAGGGTTGGGGGCATGAGGGGGAGAAACCAGGCCAGGGGCAAAGGGGCAGGTCAGGGGAGGCCACCAAAGCTACGCTCTCCAGTGCTGTGGGGTAATAAGAAGGAATTACATTTATAATTTAATAATTAAAAGTCATGATCATTATTAACACTTTATGGCCCTTAACAATGTGCCTGGGACTACACGTGGGAACGCCTTTCATTCCCACAACAGCCCTGCAGTTGGGCGCCATTATCCGCCCCATTTTACAGATGAGGAAGTAAGGCATGGGGGGGGCGGGGGGGAGTTATGCACCTTGCCCAGAGTCACACAGCTAGTAGGGGTAGAGCAGGGACTTGGAACCCCAGTGGTCTGACTCTATGACAATCATTGTGTCACACTGACTCTCCGCCGAGGCAGAGTGGGAGTCCTCGGCTGACCCCTGGAGCCTGGAGGTGGGACTCCCATAAGAAACGGTTACCACAAGAGCAGGACTGTATGAGTGGGAGCAAGGAGCCAGGCCACAGTGTCACTTAAGTCTAGAGGACAGAAGGAGCCGTGAGGAGCAAGCTGGGCTGGGAAGGTGTTGGTGTTGCTAGTGTACGGGGCAGGTTGGACCTGAGCTCCTGGGCCAACTCTTCTGCCCCACGCTCTATTTGGGGGCTTTAGGGCAGGCCAAGGGCTGGAGCGGATGCCACCTTCACCTCCCCACTGGGGTACCATTTGTGCACCACGCCTGCCCTCCTGGACTCCCCCTGCTGCAGGTGGCCTAGCAGCACCGTCCACAGCCCTGACATAACCACCTCCTCAGCACAAGCGTGAACTCTCTCGCCAAGCTGGTTGACGGCTCTGGATCTCAGGACACGTAGCTCACATACCTGTGGGGTGCACTGGGATGCAGTGGGACCCAGCTCCCGTCTCACCTTGGGCATCCTGGCCGTGAACAATTTGAGTGCTTGAGGGCCAGAAAGCCCTCGCCACTGCCCGCTGCCCCCAGCCCCAGACCCTGTACACGCTGGCACCGCCAAAGGCCATAGCATGTGTGTGCTCCATCGAAAGGGTTCGGAGCTGGGGGAGCCGGGCCAGAAGCTCAGGGCAATGACAGTCAGGAGAAAGGAGTGTAGAGGAGAGGTTGGCCGGGGAGTCCCTGCACTCAGGCGCCTGCTAGGGAGCACCGTGCTAGCCCCCTAAGGGGCAAGATGTCAGACAGGCAAGGCATCCACTCCCACCCCAACCCCACTCTGAGCCTCTGGTGCCCGCGTCCAAGTGAAGGCTTCGACAGTGGCCAGCGAGACAGTGTAGTCACCCGAGCAGGCAGGGCAGCCGAGGGGAGAGGCCTGGCGCCCCCTGGGTCTGGGATGACATGAGTGTCTGTGTGTGGGAGGGAGCTCTCCATGTTCTATCCACCTCTTGCTCAGATTTATGGGCGGTGGGGTCCGGGAGGGGGGCAGGCAGCAGGCAGGAACCCTCCCTCTGACTCCCCCTGCCCTTCCCCTCCCCAGGAAAAGCACATCGGAGGAAGCAAACAACCAGACCTCCAAGGCAGTCACATCTGTGACCTCGAAGCCCACCAGAGACCCCATCTGGGGGAACACCGTGAAAGTGGAGATCCAAGCGGAAGATGCAGGGTGGGAAGGTGAGGCTGGGCGGGGGGGTGTGAGCACAGACCTGCCAAGGATTAAGGCAGAAGCAGCCCCCTCAGCTCAGCTGGCAGCCACCTGAATGTCTCTGTGGGCTCCGTTAAAAGCACTTTTAAAAAATCCTAATACTGTCACGCCTCATCTCCCCGGTCTGCTCGAAAAATGAGTTGTTCCACATAAATGAGTTTCCCAGACAATGCGAGCTTATCTTTTTTATGTCTGCTGTTATTATTTTCATGGCGGTTATTATCACCGCCTCCCACCGAAACGGCACATTACAGCTCCGTGGCACGTCCCCACGCGCCGCTCATTGGAGTCCCCGCCTCCCAGGAGGAACGATGCTGCTCCCATGGCCTAGGAGAGGATGCTGAGGTTCGCGGAATTTAAACAACCCGCTGGAGCTCAAGTAGTCAGTAAGCAGAGGACCCAGGCCTCGGCACCTCACGAGCTCACTGTAGCTCCAGTGTTCCAGCTGCCTCAACTGGATTTTTTTTAAAAATGCTTTTAACGTCCCCAGCATGGATCCTTGTTGCTGCCTGGTCATCCTGGGTCTCAGCCTAAGCCGCCAGGTCCCCGTGCACATACACACCTGTGCACACCGGGTTTCCACTCTCGTGGGCGAGTTCAGGCGGGCACACGGGTGTACTGGCTGGCGCTGGGACAGCTGTGGCACCAGCGTCAGGCGCGGCCAGCACAGACCAGCGGTGCCCAGCGACGTCGCTGGTCTTACCTAGTTGGAAGAAGCTCAGGCTCACTTCTTGCCGGTGGTCTCTCCCCGAGAGGACGGGCTGCCCTCCCCTTAAAATCTTGCCAGGGACCCGGACAGACTCCTTGTTTGCCTCACAAAGAGCAAAAAGCTGGCTGCTGGGGGCCAGGAGGGGGGCGGGAGAGAGAGGAATCCGGAGCAGCCTCCACAAAGGGGGTCTGACTGTGGGTCAAGCTGGAGAATTTCTTTTCTGCCTGTAAAGGGATAAGTGGAGCTGTTGGGACAGTTTCAGAAGATGTGAAAGAGGAGGAAAAATTGACCTAGGATTTCATGCGGAGGCACGTGTTCGGGAGTGCGCACGTCTTTGTGAACGCCTGAGTGTGCGTGCGTGTGTACGCGTGCGTGTGTGTGCCTGGACATATCTGGAGGGCAGTGTGCACCTTGCAGTGCATGAGTATGTGTAGACTGTGTGTGTGTGCACGTGTGTGTCATGCATGCATTTATGCAGCTGGGGGGAAGTTAGGGGCTGTGGTAAGTGGACCTGGGCTGGGATCCTGCCCTGGGCTCTACACACCCAGGGTGACAGAGGGAACAGTATGTCAGGGTCGTTAGCCCTTGGGCCCATCTGTGCAGCAGAGACGGGGCAGGGCTAGCTGCAGGGGGTCAGGAGGGTGGGAGGCCGCACAGGCAGGCGGGGAGCACTGGCAGGCCTCTCTGCAGATTGAGGTGGCTGGATGCTTGTTGGAACCTGGTTGGAACCGGTTGCTGTGGTGATGTGCGCGGTGGGGGTGGGGGAGATGGGGGCCCGGCCAAGAGGTGGGGGAGGGTGGGAAGTAGCACAAGGATGTGTTAATGAAAAGCGAAGGGGAGTTTCAGACCCTGCATTGGGGCCAAAAGCAGGCAGGCGACAGAAATGGCTTGCTGGCCACACAAAGAAAGCGGTAGGAGGCCGGAAGGGCACAATGCCCAGAGAGGAAGCCGATGAAGCGTGTTTGTGGCATGGAGACAGGAGCAGGGAGGGTGGCTGTCCATTCCCTCAATTTCAGCTCATCACTGGCTGCCCGCGCAGAGCTCCAGGAACGGGGGTGGGGGCGGGGGGTGGGGTGGGGGATGCAGGGCACTCACCTCTCACTCGACCTCAGCAAATCCCAGCCAGACCCAGGACTGAGGGTCCATGGGGAGAGGGCCTGAGGGGCTGCAGCCTGCACAGCCTCTCTGGAGCTTTGGCTGGGAGCACTGGAATCCCCCAGCATGTATGGAGAGCCGCAGACGGTTAACAAGGAAGAAAATAGTGACAGCCACAAGGAGCATTTGCACAGACCTTCATAGCGTGGAAAACACACTCCCCTCCCTACGGCAATCCTAGCGGAGGGACGAGGTATTTCTTTTTTAGAGTACTAACATTTTGCAGAGCAGGACCATGAGGCTCAGTGAGGTTAAGTGACTTCGATAAAGGTCACAGAGCAAGTTAGTGTCTTGGTACTAGAACCCGGGCCTGCCAACTTCACACCCTTGCCTCAGTCTACTTTCTTCAAGCCAGCCTCAACACCGTGGGTGCCCTCGCCTGCTCTTTCCTTTGAGCAGGGATCCCACGTGGCTAGCTCCTGGGAGGCTTTGGCAGGTTTCCCTCTCCGAGTGTTCAGGCTAGCTGTGGGGAAAGGGAGAAAGGAAGGAGAGCTGGAAAATCCCTCGGCTTTCTCCTCCACCCGCACATCCAAATGGCCCCTCCAGCTCTGAGTGCCCCAGCTACTGAGCTCATCACTGGGCCTCCAGCCTGCCGAGCCTTCTGGGCCCAGCAGCTGTCCCTGGTGCTGAAATGTCCTGTCTCAAGCAGAGAGGCAGGGGGCTCCGTCAGGCACCCCTCTCCATCCCCATCCCCGTTCCTATTCTTCCCTAGCTTTTTGTTTTATCTCCTTTCCTCCTCCCCCTCTTTCATTCCTCCCCCACCTTGCTCTTTCCTTCCTCCTTCCCCATATCTCTTCTTCCTCCTCAAATCATAGATTTCCAGAATGGAAAGATGCCACAAGGGTCACCAAATCCAGTCCCTCCCGTCATCCCTTTCCTAGCTTTGTGATGTTGATCGAGTCACACAACCACTCTTAGCCCCGTCGTTCATACTTTGAAAACAGAGATGGTGACAGCCTGCTTGAGGGTGGTGGCAGGGATGTGCTGGAGCAGCGGCTGCGGAGCGCCGTCCCCATGCCTGGCACGCAGTGAGTGCGCACTAAGCAGGACCACCACAATTGTTTCCAGGATGCGGGTGTTCTTAAAGTTCATCCCAAAGTTCATGCCATCTTTGGCATGGTGGTCTCTTCGGAGGGCGTTTACTAAGTGGTGCACTATTCTTAGTGTTTGATTTTCATTCACTTGTAGTAGACTTTTGTTGATAGTTGCACTAAGGAATTTCTTGAGTAGGCCACTTTTTGTTACTGACACTCAGTTTCCCACCTGCAACATGTGGAAGATAATCCCCAACCCATCCCTTCCTGCCTGTGCAGCCGCCGAGAGTGTCTGTGACCAAGGGAAGGGACATTCCTGGAAAGGGGCGCCTGCTTGCCTGTGTATCCCTGTGTATGCACACGTGTGTCTGGTGATGGGGGCTGGGCTCCATTCTGGGTGTGTCTATCTCTGGGCTGGGAGTTTCTCAACCACAAGAGAGAATTGCATTTTGGGGTCCAAACAGCACATGGCACGGAGCCTTGCCCAGTGCAGGGGCTCAGACAGTGCTCATGGGGCTGTGTGTGCCTGTGTGACCCACACGTGTGCACACGTGTTGATTCCTCAGTGTGGCCCTGCTCCCTGGTCTCACCAATGTCTCTCACCTCCCGCTATCTCGCCTCGCTGGGAGCGAAGGTGGGAAGTTAAGGCCCGTCCTGACCCTGCACTCATGTTTTCTCTTTCCAGATGTGGTCATCAAGGTGGTAGACAACAGAAAGAAAGAGGAGTTGCTGTCCTGCAAAATCCCCATCAAGTACCTGCGTGTTTTCCGCCCCTACCACTTCGAGCTGGTGACGGTGAGTCAGGGACCATGTGGGGCTCGGGAAGGACTTCTCCTGACCCATAGATAGGAATTCTCCAGATTCATCTCTGCAAACAGCCCAGTTAGCATGGAACAACTATACCACATTAAACAAATATGCCCGTTAAAGACATATTCTGATTTCATAAATGTTAAAAGAAGGGTGGATCTAAGAAACAATATATCAAAGGATATACTGAAACAATAAATCAAAGAAACAATATTGACAGTACCTACTGCTTCCAGGCCCTGTGCTAGACACGTCACACACCATCTCCAAACCTCAAGGCAAATACATTCTGCAGGGACATGGGACTGGGACTGGGGGAAAGGAATCCTCCCCTCGTGGGTGGCGGAGGGTGAGTGAGCGGCAGGGTCGAGGGTGAGCCCAGGTCACGATGTCTTCCAGCCGGTTCTGTCTGTGCTGCCTTGGCAGGCAGGCCCAGGAGGGTTGAGAGACGCGGGGGATAAAGCACTCCTGGGAATGCACCCCCCGAGTGGGCAACTGAGCACGAGCCTGGAGGGGGGAGCCTCAGGCCCCTCAGTCCACGGCCTGGACCTCCCAAGCTGGGCCCTCTCCCTGCCCTCCCTCCCGGTGCTGAGCGGTAGAGAGCAGAATTCACTTTCTCATTGCTCAAGTAGTCAGGAAGTACCTACTATGTGCCAGGCACTGGGCTGGAGATGAGCAGAAGTGTCACTCTCCCCTCCCGCCGTTGCACCCCAGACCCCTGCAGTGGTTGAGAGTACAGAACAGTGTGCAGCCAGCCAGTCTGGGAACCCACCCCAGGCCTGCTGCCCACTGGCCGGGTACCCCTGGGAAGCCACTTAACCCGCAGGCCTCCGCCCTCATCAGCAAAGCTGAGACAGGTCCCTCTGGCATGGCCATTTGGAGGGTCCCATGCAGTGATGGGCAAGGTGCTTGACACATAGTAGGTGCTCAGTTCAGTTAGTTTCCCTTCCCCCCTCCTCCAGGCACTGGCACGGCCTTTTCTCCAAGCACCTATTCAACCATGGCCCCAGGGATGTTTCCCTTCCCTTAGACCCCAAGGAGACCCCAGTCCCGGGGCTTCAGGGTAAGGCACCAAGGCCAGGCAGGGACGCGAAGGCCCAGAGAGACGAGCGACTTGCCCTGGGAGACCAGCACTTCGCTGTAGCTCTGGGAGTACCACCCAGGTCCCCTGGCTCTCTGTCCACTGAGAGCCTTGTCATCACGTCCTCGCCAGCGAGCAGCAGGCCATGGTCCCTGCAAGGGTGATGAAATATTCAAATGGAGAAGGGAAGATTTATTCTATCGATCTCCTTGAAGGGCTCACAGGGACTGTGAGCTTTAATTACCAGCTCAGAGCCCCGGTGGAGCGATGCCAAGTGACTGTCTGCAGAGGGCTGGATTTATGGCCAGGGTCTGCCCCTTAGACACGATCCTTCTTGTGTGTCTCTCCCCCACCCCGTCTCCAGCCCGCCCAGTCTGGGAAAGCCGACGAAGACTGACAAGACCCACCTGTACGCCACGGTCGTTCGGAAGTGTAGCTTCATCCCCCGCTACATCGGCTGCAACCACACAGCTCTGGAGGTACCAGGGCAGGGGCCCCTAGGGTGGCGGGTGGTGTGGGAAGGGGATAAGCTTTGGGCCGACGCTAGGCCGTGCCCTTGGCCCCCTTTGGCTGGCCTGAAGGTGTGGAACAGAGGCGTCAAGAATGGAAAAAGCAACCAGGCTTCTCCAAAATAATCAAAGTAGTTTGCGAATACAGGCCCTGGTTGGGCAGGAGGCTCCCAAAGCCTTGTGTCTCCTTGAATCTCAGGGAGGGGGAGAAGCCCCGTGCTCCCCACCGTGGCCAGTCCCTGGCTGTTTTCTGTTCTACTCTCCCCTTTCTGGGGTAGAGATAGTGCTGAGGCCCCCAAGCGAAATTTAGGGCCTCCCCAATTCTTCCATAGTGCTTCTAAAGAGCTTTGGCTGGTCTGCCGCTTAGGTATCAGGAGTCCGTTCATCCATTCAACAGCTATTCACAGCGCCGCTTCCATTAGCCAGGACAGGGCTGAGCCAGCTGGGGCCTGGCGCCATCCCCTGGCCCATCACCTCCCACCCCCAGGCCATTCGCGGCTTCAGGAGGAATCACTGATGTTCAAGGCTGACATGATGCAGGGACTGGCCCCTCTCCCATGACCCCAGCCTTCAAACCGCCCGCGGGTGACAAATTCGAATCCAGCTGTAGCTTGGTTATGGTCAAGGTGGGAGCCATGAAGCCCAAGCTCTGGGCTCCCCCTACAACCTGGCTGATCATACCCCCACCCCCACCCCATAGCACTGTGAGCCTGGCAGGGCAAGAATTGTTCTTTGGCCCCATTTCACAGCTGGAAACACTGAGACCCAAGGAGGGTCTGGTATGGAGAACTCCTAACCCACACCTCTACCCCACAACCTCCCCTGGATGACAGCATGTGCCACCCCTGCATGTGCCCTCTGCCCCCACCCCTCCCCTCTCTTCTACCACACCCTTTCCCAAAGACAGCCAGCAGCTCACAGATACGTTGAGCAAGAAAGAGTGGCAACATCTTGGCCTTGCTGTCCCCAGGCTGCACGCACATCCCCAAGACCCAGGCAGAACCCTGGGGCTGCAGGGGTTGCTGTGGGTCTGCCCACCCCCCAGCCCTCTGACTCGCCTGGTAGAGTTTGGGCCTCCCTGGCCCCCAGCACCCTGCCCACCCCCTGCCCCAGCACGGATGCCCTCCCTGTCTGTGCGACAGGTATGGCCACCAGAGAGCACAGCAGGAGCAGAAAATGCTTCTGTTCCTCACCAGGCTGTCATGAGCAGGTGTGCTTGGGCAGCTGTCGCATCCACACCCGACCAGAGTGAGGAAGACAGGTGTAAGTTAGCTCTCCCTGCTCTCAGCACCCCCCGCCTTGCACCTGCCAGAGCCCATGGGTAGTGGGGCAGGACATTGCTCCTGAGAGGCCCCACAGTCCCAGACCCCAGCCCCAGCCAGAGTGGGAAGTCACCATCAGAGATTCAGCCCTTCAACTGCGGTGAAGAGATTCAGCCCCTGGAGGCCCCAGTGAGAGGTGAAAGGCCCCAAGGGCTACTGTAAGCACGAACCAGCTCACACATGTGTGGAGTTAGTGGCGACTGGCTGAGATGGGCCCTGGCAGAGGGGCCTGAGGGGAGGGTGCTAAGGGAGAGAAGAGACCAGAACAAGCTCACTCCTGGGCCCTCTCCTCCCCTTGAAGGTCAGAGCTGGAAGCACCAGGGAGATTATGCCCAACCCTCAGCATCCAAGTCGGAGCACTGAGGCCCAGAGTGACCAGGACTGGCCAAGGGGGCCTGGCCCGAGTGGGTGGCTGAGCAGGGGTAGCCCGGGGGCCCTTCCCATCCCCAGCTGTGCCTGGGCGTGGTCCCACAGTGCTGCCCAGAGTCCCTTCCCTTCCTGCTTCTCTTCCCATCAGCACCGTGTAGTTGGGACCCGTCCATCCCCTAGGACCCACGCCGAGGCAGAGGCCGCTACCTGTCTCCTCCCCTCCCCTCCTGGGGCTCTTCCTCCACTGTTCCCCGCTTGTCTCCCTCATTAATGGGACACTCACTCAGCCCGCAACATGTATTGCGCTCTACTCTGCACCAGCCTCTTTCGCTAAAAGTCACTGGGACGATGACAGTGAATGAGACAGACACGGTCCCTGCCCATATGGAGACTGGGTTCTAGTCAAATAGAAACTAAGCCAGAAGTGTATTAGAATGAGCAGTGGGAGTGGCAGAGAATCGGGCTACTTTATCAGGAGTGGTCACAGGAGGCTTCTCAGAGGTGGTAGCCAGCCATGAGGCGTTGGCAGGCGCAGGGGAGTCTAGGCAAGGGGACCAGCTCACACAAAGCCCCTGAGGCAGACACCAGCAGGGGCAGTTGGAGGAAGGAGAGAGTCTGGAGCAGAAAGAAGGGAGCTGGGGGCTGCCAAGAGAGAGGCAGAGGGGCCCGCAGGCCAACGCGTGCCAGCCTCAGCAACTGCGGGGGACCGTAGAGCTCATCTGGGGCAGTGGGGCCACCGCAGGGTCTCGAGCAGGAAGTGGCGTGATCCAGTTCACTTTAACAGGACCGTTTTTGCCACTGTGTGTCGAATTGCTGGGGAAGGGGATGGCTCGGGGTCAGAAGCAACGGGAATGATGGCTGAGGGGCCGAGGTGGGGGCCGGGGAGGACAAGAGGCCATTGGTGGATAAGGGACGGGCGTCAGGACCCAGGAGATCGGGGCTCGTGGGATGGCAGGGGGGGTCCCACTCCCTGGGGATGCCGTCCACTTCCCCAGCTCTGCCCCTGAAGCTGCTGCGGAGGAAGCGGGGAGGAGGGGAGACGGCAGTCAGGGCAGGGCGCAGGGAGGCCCTCAGGAGGTGATGGAGGACTGAGGAGCTAACCGGAGGGCCGTGGCGGGGAGTGAGGACTGGGCTCTGATGAAGAAAGAGGAGCCCAGAGATGCCGATGCTGTGACCCCGTCCAAAATCAGCCCTTGCGGGGAGGCGCGGGGAGCAGGCATCAGGAGTGCGGGGCTCCGGGGCTCCAGGGGGCCTGGCTGTGACCACTGCCCTCAAGAAGCTCAGTGTGGTTGGAGAAAACAGACCTGGGCCTGGTGTCCTCTGTTTGCAAAGGGCTCTCTCACAAACAGTCTAATCAGAGACCCTCCTAACCTGGGAGGAGCTAGGACAAAGGGTTTTGGCCCCTCTGACGACAGAAACCGGGAGGTGCCAAAACTCCCAGCCCCAGCCCTAGCCTCGGCCCCCCGGGAGCTGGGGGAGGAGCCAAGGTTAGAACCAAACCTCCTGCCCTCCTGCCTAGGTCCCACTCTCACCTCACCCCTCCTCCCCAAGGGGCGCTGGTGTGAGAGACCCGCCACTGAGTCCCAGGACAGAAAGCCGGAGCAATCGCCTCTGCTAGGCAGAGAAGGCTGCCTGGAAGGCTGCCTGGAGGAGGGCAGCCTGCACAGAGCAGGCACCAAGCAAGGCAGGGGGCAGGGAGGAGCAGGTGCAGGGTGTGGAGGCAGCTGTGCACCCCCCAGGAGGAGAGAAAGATGGTAGGCTGGTTGGCTGTGTCTCTGGGAGGGCCCAAGGCCACATGGGGGGCACCTGTCTGCTTTCTTCTCCAGGTCTTTCTCCGGGGAGTCAACGAGCCCCTCGTCAACAACCCCAACCCCATGGTGGTGATTGCCTGGGTCGTTCCCAACTACAAGGAGTTTAAGTGAGTGGGGTGCAGGTGGGCATGGGTAAGGCGGGGGGGCTGTCACTGCCACCACGGGCTGGTTCCAGGAGCTCCCCGCTGGGTGTGAGTTCCCAGGAAGCTTTCTGCAGCAGACCAGCCTTTCTTTCCCCAGGGAGAGCTCAGGCCCCTGGAAAGGGCAGCCCGGACCCCTCCTGAGAGCAGGCTGGGTGGTGGGCGGATGATCGCCAGTGAGTGGAGGAGGGGGGTCCCCATTCCCTGTGTGGGTGCCAGCTCCTCAGCCTGCCTCGCGTCGCACACTTACCCCTCCCACTCTAGCTCGGGGCCACAGGCTCCAGCTGGTGGTTGTCCCCAAAGGAGGCAGCCTAAGGGACCTCTTGCAACTTCATAACCTTCAGCCCTGCCTGGGAGTCTCCTCCCTCACCCTCCTGGAGGTGTCCCTGGCCCCAGCCCCAACACATCCCCTACTCCCCGGACTTCCTTTTGCATGTGCTGGATTCGCAGTCCTCGGGGACGGAGGCCGGGGGGAGGGGTAGGGGGGCATGTGGCTCAGGCTAGTCTGGCTGCACAGCAGGGCATATTCCCCAAGGAACACTTGCTCTCTGGGACAGCACCGTCTCCTGGGAGCCAGGTGCCTGCCTCTAGCCTTCCACGGGCTCTGATGGCCTAAGAGGACCCAGACTCATCTGTTGAGTTTTCATCACCTATGAATCCCCCTGCTTCTTGGAGGAATGAAAATGTCTGATGCACGCCCAGCCCAGTGACCTCAGCACGCGCACACACACATGCACACGTGTACACACGCACACACGAGCCCTGAATCCTGCCCCTGCAGGCTCTCCACACCCCCACGCCTACACCGGGATTCCCACCATGGGGGTGAGTCATTGTGACTGGGTCTTCCAAAGCCGGGCAGGGAACGCAAGGCCCGTTTTAAAGATGGAGCAGCTGAAGCACTCGGAGGTGGCCAAGGCCAGTCAGTCCCGGATAAGGGAACTGAGCGCTACAGCCCATCTCCTGAGCACGGGGAGCTTTCCCGAGTTGGGCCAGCAGCTGGAAGGACCAAGATCTGCCATCTCTGTCAGGAGGCCCCGGCCTGAACTCGGGCGGCCACGGCACCCTTCTCGCACATGGATCCAGAGTCCAGGGGGGCCCTGGGCTGCCCCGCGTGGGGGCCCAGAGCCAAGGGGACTAACCCTGTCTCTTCGCCTCCCCAGGGCCAGCCGGGTAAACAGGGACCTGGCCTCCGTGGGGCTGCCCACCACCCCCGTCTCCTTCCCTATCCCATCCGTGATGAACTTTGACGCGCCTCGGGTCAGCCAGAACGGGTGCCCTCAGGTACGGCTCCTCCTGCCCTCTCTCGCTGCCTCCCACGTCGAATGACTGCCCGTCCACTCGCTCGCTCGCTGGCTCCGCTGCTCCCTGGCTACCGAGTGCGGCTGCGCAGCCAGGGCCGCGCTCTCGGCGCCGTGGAGGAGCCGCCTCAGGGAAGGCGGGTGTTGCCACATGGACAGGTTACACAGCGACGGGAGGTGATGTATAATCTAGTAAACCAGGAGGGACTCTCAGAGCCATGGAAATCAGAGGAGAAAAGACACAAAAGGACAAATATTCCACTTACACGGGGCACCCAGAGTAGGCACATTCACAGGGACAGAAAGTGGAACAGCGGTTACCAGGGGCCGGGAAACGGGGACACGGGGAGTTATGTTTAATGGGAACAGAGTTTCTGTTTGGGGCGATGAGAAAGTTCTGGAAATACACGGTGGTGATGGTTGCACAACATTATGAAGGTGCTTAACATCACTGATCTGTCTACACCTAAAAATGGTTAAAATGGGCCGGGCGCGGTGGCTTACGCCTGTAATCCTAGCACTCTGGGAGGCCGAGGCGGGCGGATCGTTCTGAGCTCAGGAGTTCGAGACCAGCCTGAGGAAGAGCGAGACCCCGTCTCTACCAAAAACAGAAAGAAATTAATTGGACAGCTAAAAGTATATATATGGAAAAAAATTAGCCGGGCATGGTGGTGCACACCTGTAGTCCCAGCTACTCGGGAGGCTGAGACAGTAGGATTGCTCGAGCCCAGGAGTTCGAGGTTGCTGTGAGCTAGGCTGAGGCCACAGCACTCGCCCCAGGCAAGAGAGTGAGACTCTTGTCTCAAAAAAAAAAAAAATAAATAAATAAATAAAATAAAAATGGTTAAAATGGTAAATTTTGTGTTATGTATATTTTACCACAATAAAAACTGTTTAGAAAAATCAGGAGAGGGAGGTGATTAGGGAGGGCAGTCTTGATTTTTGATAGAGGGAGGGTTGGTACAGGTCAATTGAGAGCAGCAAGAGCACAGGTGAGGGGACACACCAGCCGTGACCCATGTCGGGGTGGACAGGAGGGCTGTCGTTTGAGCACAGGGGTGTGTGTGCAGTTCATGGCTGGTCCAGGGAAGCGGCCAAATCGATCTCTTCCCGTAGTCTGCACTTTGGTGCGAGCTTGCCCCACATAATGGTCCCAACATTCCTAGGGGCCTTTGAGGCTGGGTGTGGGGGGTCCTGGAAGTCCCTCCTGTTGTCTGCCCACCAATGCTCACGTCTGGCATGGCAAAAATAGAACAAGACACCCATTCAGAGCCCCTGCCCCCATTCAAAGGCAAAGACGTCTGAAGAAGGCTCAGACGCGGGCAAGAGCGACAGTAGTGGGGAGGGGTGGGAAGAAGGGAGACCCTGGGGACGGAGGCTTCAAACCCAAACCAATCCGTGCTCTGATTTCCCCAGAGTCATCTCACGCATGGCCCTGCATTTGCCCAGGAAATTATGAACCAATCAGCAGGCTGTCCCAAGGGGGAGGAGGCGCTGCCTGCTTTAATGAGTGGTCCCCCTCCCACCCCCGGCCCGCTCTGGCTGCCTGAGCTGCTAACTAGTGTGGGGGTGCCCTTCAACACAAAGGCTTGCCTCCAACGGCTGCTGCGTGTGTGCACTTGGAGTCAGCGGTCCAGTGATGGCAGGACACTTGTTGACGGTCACTCAACACCACAGCAGCCGGGCCAGGTTGAGAACGTGCGTCAGCTGACACCAAGGTGCCCAGGTGCAGCAGTGAGAGGACCAGGGCCGGCTGCTGTTGCTGTGGTGTGGGGCGCGGATGCAGGCAGACCCCTACCTGGAGGGCCGCCAGCCAGCAGCCCTGGGCTCAGACGCTCACACAGACCCTGCCCTGCCCTCTCTGAGATCGTCCCCTCTCCAGCGGAGTGGTGGGGTTGGACTAGGCAATTTCTAGGGCCTGCCCTCTCTGACATCATGGGGGGCTGTGATTTCCCACCACTGTCGCCAGGCAAAAGCGTTGTGGGCAAGGCATGGAGAGTCCAGCAGACCTGGTTTGCCCCAGCTCTGTGACTTACTAGCTGTGTGACCTTCACCCAGCTGCTCAGTCTTTCTGCACCTGCCGATTCCTTCCCTACAGGGCCGTAGGGAGAACTTAAATGATAACCTGTGCAAAGCGCCCAAGCCAGGGTCCAAGGCAAAGTGGTTCTGTCCCTTCAAGAGCTGCACCTCCCGCTAGTGCCAAGGTGCCTCTGAGGCCAGCCTCACTACTGTCCTTGTCCCATTTGGCTCCGAGTAACAGAAACCCCAACTCAGATGGGCTTAAACACTAAGGATATTTATTGTCATGCACCACAAGTCCCGACATGGGGTGCTGCCCGAACTGGTCGGTCGGTGCTGGCTCAGAAGCATCCTCGAGGACTCAGGATTTTTCCAACCCCCGGGAACTGCCACTTCAGCCGGCTAACAGCTCATGGGGAGACATCCCAGGTGCCCCATCCAAGTAAGACCAAAGACCAAGGGACGAGCGAAGACTTCCCTTCTCAGGGGTGGATTTTAGGAGGAACTGGAAAGCAACCTGCCCAGCCACCCATCCGCAGACCTCCCTCGCGTTGGCCAGGATCACAGACACTTCCCTGAGCCTGTCCCTGCGGAGGGGCGTGGCTCTGCGTGGCTGTGGAGGAGGGGCCACCTGGACCGTGGGGCCACCTGTCTGGAGGAGGTGGGGAGCAGACTGGCTGCTGGCTCAGTGGCCCTCAGTGGAGCTGATGATGATGGCAAAACCTGAGCTCTGATGAGTTAGGGGACAGGTGGGCCCGGACTGCTGCAGCCAACATCGGGCAGCCGTGGGAGTTACTCCTGCCCCCAGGCCCACACCTTGGAAAGGAGCCCTGGCCCAACAGGCTGCTCCCACTGTCACGGCCTCCTACAGAGCTGGGCGGAGCTCCAAGGAGCTGAAACACAAGCAGAAGTGAGAAAGGCGCAGCCCCACAGCCGGCCTGTTCCCAAGCTTTCCTGGGGTCCTTTCCAGCCCGCAGGCCCTGCCCTGGTGCTGGCCCACTCTCCAGCCTAGACCGTCCCATCATCCCCTGCCCAGGGCTAGGCGCCTCCCTGGACCCCTGGTCTGAGACTCAGTGGGTCCACAAGGCCCTGTGCCCTCCAGCCTTCTGGTGACACACGCATGCTCCAGCCCCACGGACGGCTCGAGCTCTGCACGGCCGTGCCGCCCTCGCTCTCCTCCAGCCCTCCCCTTTGCAGGAGCTCAGCCTGGAGTGGCCTTCCTCTCCCGTCCTCCCGTCCCCCGGTCAGAGTCATGGCGCTCTCAGACATCCCACGCCCACGGTCACAGCTGGCTCAGGCCTCTCACGGATCGCGCATGTGTGTGTGCCCTATCACCTTGCCAGACGGCTCGCTCCTGGGGCAGTGGTCTGGCTCCAGCTCCCGCGTGTGCCCTGCAGCACCCCACAGGTGTCTGGCATGGAGAAGTCCCCCGGCCAACATTCGCTGAGTTCTGTTGAATCGAACTTTCGCCTTACTAGCAAAATATCCATTTGTCCATTTGTCTCCTTCGACCGCTTCAATGTGTGGAGCACAAAGCATTTTCCTGTTGGATGATGAGAAAACCTGGTCTCAGAGAGGGGAAGGGACTTGCCAAAGGTCACACAGTGAGGCTGAGGCAGACCCACCCAGGCCTCCCGCCAAGGAGTCCTAGCTCCCTGGAGGCCTCACCCCAGCTTCAGCTGCCCGCAGCTGCCCTTCCCAGCAAGGCTGCCCGGGCAGAGCGGACAGCGGTAGGTGTGGGTGTGGGTGTGGGTGGGCCCAGAATGGGAGAACGAAGGCTGTAGAATGAAGGCTTTGTCCCCAGGGAAGGTGGGTCTGCCTCAGTGGCCCGGGGTTAATGGCTTTTCTGAAGTTCACAGCTGAGGGTTAATCACATTCCTTAATTCCACAACCTGCCGTGGCCTTTCCCATTAGCCACTGCGGGCAGTGTCGGTCCCCTCAGCCCCCCACCCCCCAGCCCCGCACACACATCAGCCACCAGCACCTTCACCAGGGCCCTGGCATCAGACTCTGCAGGTCATTGAACCTTGCGCCCGCCCCCCCCCCCC